>JAOXYM010000005.1:2595806-2610525 GCA_028567055.1 Leptatherina wallacei | reverse complement strand
CAATAAAACCTCTGTTCTTGTTCAGATTCAGCATTCTGTCTGCTCTTTGGGTCCACCAACTAACCTCTGTGACATATGTAGAATACTAATGCATTAAAACACGGAACTGAGGCCTATGACAATAGAACTTACTTAGCAGCTGCAGGTCATGGAATCCAATCTCTCAAATGAGGTCTCTGTGCCATCTGTGGATTTCCACTGGCATTTTTTTATTTTATTTCTTTACCCTTGTCACTTGCCGGGCTCGGTAGAATCCAACATTTCCTAAAGTTTATATTTTATTTATTCTACAGGCTTTTTTCAGGATTCCTAACGGATGACCTACTTTCATTAAATGCATGTTAGACCAAGGTATTATGGCATGGATTATTGTGGGGCTTCCCGGTGTTCAAACAGCAACAGGCAAATGCGACGCAAAGTGAAAGCAGTGCAATCCTTCACAGGAAGACTCCAGATCTGAATCCTGTTAACAAAACCAGATTTTGTCCATTTATATCCTTCCAGGCTTTTAGGGTATATCCAAAGTAAGATGAGGGGAAATTTAGGCTATTAAGTAGTCGTATATGTTGGGGAACCCGCAGGTCCGGTAAAGAGTCCGCTCCGATCGCCTCAAAAGTTTATTTTGACAGGGGACATCTATTTAGTTTCCTTGTAGATCGAAAAGCGTCTTCTGATTTTAAAATTAGACAAAAACTCCAACGACATAAAATTACAGCCGGCGCCGCTCGAGTTGAAGCAGATTTTACTGCCATCATGGCGACGTAAACAAAGAGAGAGTCATGTGACATCCGGAGCTCTGTAGGATTTATATATTTTATTGTTTTTCGCATATAATTGCAGCTTCAAGCACACTTCCCCATCGTGCTCAATTCAATAAAGAAAGTTTAAATGATCATAGATAATTATCAAATAAAAGAATAAATACATTTCAAGTGCTTTTAAGAGGGAAAAAAACCCTTAACCACTGCAACTTTTCACAAAAGCCGCTGGAAATGTTTTGTGTTTTAAAGTGCAAAAGTTACAAAAAAAAACAAGACAAAATCCTGCAGGTTCTGAACACACCTATATCATCTGGTTTCTCTATAAAGCAGAGCCAAATTGTGTATTTCTTACTTAAGATGAAGTTGCCGCCCTCGCCTTTCCTTTTGTATTTTAACAAGGCGAATGACTTTGTTTTTTTTGTTTTTTAAATTAACCACTATTAAATGTAATGAGTTGTGCAGCCTGTGGCTAAATTCCACTGATGAACATTGCCAGAAAAACACTGAGCACAAGAACAAGCATTTATCTCCACAGCAGAAGGCAGCTCTCTGTGACCTATTTTACAAGTCAGTCTGACATCAAAACAAACTTTTGCATACTTGATTCGTCGCATTAGCAAGTCGCTGCTGATAAAGTTCTTAGTAGTGTTGCCACAGTTGTGATTTCTGACTGTTGATGTGTAGTTTTAATTCTTCTTTTGCTGTTTTGTCATTGTTTTACATTGTAGCATGTGAGAAGAGAAACAGAAGAATAGGTAATAGGTATGATGCAAATACTGATGCCTGGATCCATTAACACATCCTGCTACATATTCCTATAAAAACATTGCTGTGTGCGTTCATGAACAAGGCACAGAAGTGATTTTGCTCTTCATTTATTTAGTCTTATTGCATGTTTAGGATTTACATGTTGTTGTGTTTCCTTTCAGAGTGCAAAATTTGGGAAGACAGTATTTAAATGAATCGATGCTAGTTATTTGCGAAGCTTTGTGGGAACGTCATTGTTCCCAAGTGCAGAGAAATGTTGTACAACCAAATTCCAAACAGCAAGGCCTCTGTCTTTGTAAAGACTGCAGCTATGAGCCACTAGCTGGAAAACAAATTCAACCACAGCCTGATCTCTTACAAAGTCCTGGTTCCAAATATAAGAAAACAGCATAAAGCAGAACCTGGCACTCGCCTGCATTTTAGGTCTTATTGTAAAGATGAAAAATATCGGGTGTGTTGTATTTACTGTGGACACAGAAACCAGTTGTTTTCACTGTGTTGTAGAAGCACTCATTTATTAATATTTATGTCCTGAAATTTTATAAAAAAGCATGAAAATCTTCATACATCGTCACGTGTGATCAAAGTATTTCATGTCCTCTGTCCTCACACAGAATTTTGACAAACCCGTAAATGTTATAGGACTCTGTGCATGTGCATATATCTAATTCTTACAACCACACTCCCGGAGATTTCAACAACCCCACTTAGAGCGTGCATGGATCCCAAGTTGGGAACCCTTGCTCTGAGTGAAACAACAACATGAAGATGTGCCTGAAATAACCCCCTTCACTCAGTCTCTACTCAGAATATTATGGCTTCCCGACAGTGAGCAGAAAGCTGACATCTCAGACACTGATTATCATCAGTGAACATCTCATCAGCGATCAGTGATGACGATGATGATGCAAAATGGCCATTTTGACCTCCGTGTCCATTTACCTCCCATTGGGGGATATTTGAGGGGACTGTATATTGGATAAATTGACAAACTACCACACATATAACATTACAGGCAGGCGCTTACTCAGAGTAAATCCAGTTTAAGCCATCGTTCCCTTAACAAGTACTTCTAGTCACCTCCTCTTGAAAGCAAGTACCCATGAGGGTAAAAGGTTGAGTTGTAAATTAAATAAATATCAAAATCTTATTTGCATGAAATTCGAAACATAAGGTTCATGTGCTGGTAGTGCTGTTAAATTACTGTAAAAAGATACAAAAAAACACACGCACAAGCAAGTTCTTGGAAAAAAAAAACAGACCTCAGGCTCATTAGCCTCCCCTGTATGCCACCTGTGTGTGTTGGTTTAATTAGCCAGGAAGACATCAGGCAGACGCAAGTCGACTTCCTTTGATCTGACACTGTTAAGCACTTCCCAGTGACTCACTCACAGGCAAAAAAACACACACCTTCTCAACAGTGATGACAACTGCAGGCTTTGCAGTGACATCTGTAGCCAACACGCATGGATGGACACACACAATGCAACACGCGGCATATAAATGTGTCTACGTTTTGTTTTTGATAATGTGACAGCGAAGCTACAACAGACTTTTCTGATTATAGATTACGAAGCTACACACAGAGTTCAGAGTTACTGAACCTGAGAGTGTTGATGAGTTTACTGTGCAGCAGGTCAAAGTGGAGCTCTTTGCGCTTCAGAGTTTAAGTGAGATTAATGAGGAAAGATGGTGAGAAAATAAGGAGCTCAGAGAAGCTGTCATGTGTTTTAGGTTTCCAACCTCTTTTATTTTCTCCAACCTAACACTGGAAGAAATTAAGCAAAATTCACATCCCTGTATTTTTATAATAATCACAATAGGGCTAAATGCTGACTTTATACTAAATTCCACATATAATGTCACAAGCACTACATATTGTAATCTAATTAAGTACACAGGAAATGAGAAATACTGTATTAATCTCCTGGAGGGAAATTAGAATATTGTAATAGGTTTTAATTGTTAATCAAATTGTCTTGATCTGTCTTGCAGCTACCGAACAAACCTCTGACTGAACACGCTCCTTGCTTTGATGTACAGGGGGTGTGAAAAAACTTGTGCAGTTAGACCTCCTCCTATTAGCTTCCCAATATTCCTGCAGCCATGTATTGGTCAAATATATAATACTGCACTGATATTCAATACGGTCCTATGAGGGCCGTAATCCAGCAAGTTTTCAATGTATTCCTGCTTCAACACACCTGCATCAAATTAAATAGATATAACAGCCAATCAAGTTCTGCACAGTGACTCGTTAATTGGAGTCAGGTGTGTTGGTGCAGGGATACATGGAAAAACCTGCTGGAATGCAGTATGTCAGTGTACTGCATTTTCTGTATTCCTTCTGTGTCCCTGTTAGCGCTTCAAGCGCCACCGTTTTGTTAGCTAGTAACTTAACACTGGATTTGAATTTACTCTTTATCCTGGCCTTGTTCCTTTTCATTTCCTCTTCACCCATTCATTTGATTTTGGAGAGTTGGTCCTGCTGGTAAACAACCTTTCCACTGCCATGGGTACTCACCATAAAAGATCTTGGAAAAGAGTCTAATGTATGTGGAGAAAGCACTTGAACAGCACAGCCAAAAAAACCACAACATGGACAGAGTTTTTGCCTCCTCTGTATGTTTCTGACAGGACTGACAACTGATTATATACATGGATGAAGCAATTCAGCCAAATACAACATTGTTCTCAAAGTTGTCACACCAACTCAACCGGAAAATGGTCCAAAACATTGTTGTGAGACATCGGTGCGACTTTAATGACATCGATTTGACACCCCAGTTCATGAACATAATCACCAAGTAGCTGTTCATTTAACTGCAAACAAGTAAACATCCCTTTAAATGAGATTAGCACCAGCAGCCACGGCTGCCACATTCATTACAAGCCCAAAAAAAAAAAAAAACAGTTTTCCGGTCCACACAGAAATGTAAAAATCTTCCCTTTGGAAGGTCTTTTGCTTCATGTTTGGTTTTAATGCCCAAAACTTTGTTTTTTAAGCAGAAATCTGAAACAAAATCAGATTTTTCACCTATTTCCTGTTTTTCTGACAATGACTGAAGGTTGGCTCCAGATTTTGCCACAGCGCTGGCCATCCTCAGCATGAATGTGTAACGGCAGCGTGAACAATTTGTTCTTGTTACAGCCGAGTAGCTACAGGGTAGATTCTCCACGCAGTGCTCATGGTTATTTTTCAAACTTTGATCCATATCAGCTTAAGTAACTTTTAATGAAGCGGGTTTTGAAATGACATTCCTCTTCCTCTCTCTCCTGGCCATTCCTATGAAACATAAATTGATGTGGTCTTCTACGTCCATTAAGTAGCTATTAGCCCTGTGGAGCTCATTAAAGAGTCTGCTTGCAAGCAAACAGCAATAAAACATCAAATCCTGCGAGTAAAAAAAGCCGGCGAGCGAGAACGACAGGCAGCGAGAGAAAGAGCTCATACTGAAACAAAAGGACAGAAGACAGATGCGCTGAGTCAGCTGTTGTGTGAGGTCCTGTCAGCTAGCGGTGTCAAAATGTCAAAATGAAATTCTTGTGTCAAGTAAGTCAAAAGCACGTCAAGATAGAAGGACTTTTTTCCCCTTTTCTAAAATTATTTCTCTGCGAAAAACAAATGATTGACAGATTTTCAGGCCAGATCTGAAAGTATGCGAAGACATGTTAATTTCTTTCAGTTTTTGAAAGATTAATGGCTCATAACACATCTGAACTTATAAAAATGGTCCCATTAATATCAGCACATAAGAGACAGATATATTAACAAGTGGAAAAGAGAGGAGGAACCATAAGAGGAAATTAGGGACACGCAGAAAGAAAAGTAGACAGAACACATATTCTTTCATGTCCGATGTGAAAAATAGTCTAATAACATCCAGTCCAGACTAATACTGGGAATATATCAACATGTCTTTCCTTCAGTGAAATGGAGAAAGTTTCATAAGGGGAGAGAGGAAAAGGCAGATAGCGATCTGACAGCCACCACAAGAAGAGAAACTGAGCTGTAAATTCAATAAACTGTTAATTCACTGAATCTATTTTCTTCCACTCCTTAAAAATGACAGAATACACAAACAGATGCTTTCGGAAAAGAGTTTGTTTAGCGAGTGCAATCAAAGCTTTGAAGATTAATGCAGAAAGGCAGAGCGCACGGAAGGAAAAATGAAAATGGTAGAAGAAAAGAAAGAAAGAAAGAAAGCTTAATATGCACTCTTCCAAACTCATTGTTACACTATAAAGCTTTATTTGACTAGCATGAGATGGTAAGATGCCATGTGACAGTTTGAGAGAAGCAACACAAATTAGAGGTAAACAAAAGAATGAATAAATAAATCAAAATAAGGAAAACGCCACAACACACTTAACCCACATATCTGCGCCACATTATCTTTCCCAGATAATAAAAACAAAGGAGATCAGAGACCACACATATAGTCAAACTCTTTGCATCTTTGAGTTTTTTTTTTTTTAAAGGAAATAAAATCCTGAAGATCAAACATGGAATGGATAACGTTTGTCAGACAGATCCATGTTCTGCCAATGGAGCGTGTGTTTGTAATGTGTGACCAGAAAACGAAAGTTACTGCTATGCTCTTTATAGTTCTGCAAAGTGGCACATTCTAACAGCTAGAAACACCCCAACAACACAACGTAAGAAGGGTAAGGCCACCAGAAAAATACACCACCACACACTTCTGCTGGGTTACACCACAGGCTGAGAGGCATTACTAACCACTAATTCTCCAATCAGGTGTAGTGGATTCTGGTGGGCACACCTAAAAAGTCATGCTTTGGAATTTTACTGATCAACAGATGTCACAATTAGATAACTAGAAGATTAGCTGTTCCTGAAAGAGAGCACTCCTGTCTGACGCTAAATATGTGAGGTGTGAGGCAACTTAGGAGGAAATAGCTGAGACACATTTACCCAGAAACCTGCACGTGGAGCCATTCAGGATCTAACCAACTCAAACTAAACTGTATCTTATCACACAAGGAATCAACAAATCTCCCCCATTTTGTTTCCCAGAACACCCCTTTGCATTCATGGTTTTATCTTCGTAAACTTGTCTCCTCAACGCATCATTTCAGATGTGCTTTTTTTTATATTCTCGTAAAAGTGAGCTAATGCTAATCGCTTGAATCAGACCTTTCTGTTGATATGACTGATGAAGTTCTCAGATCAATGATGATGCGATTCTTCTCTAAATGTTCATTGCAGTGCACTGATGAGATCTGGTGAAGGTCTGCAGATAAGATGTAAGAAAAGACTGACTTCTTACTTTGCTATTAATCCACTTTTATGTTAATATGTTTGTTTTTTATATCAAACAATGTCCAAACAACAAGTTTTCTTACTTATGGCTACATGAAGGAAGCACAGATAGCTTGAATCATCAAGGTGTACACAATGCTAGACCAATTTAGTTAACGTATTTATTCCTTTTTTAAAATCATCCACCATTGCTTTGCTTTAAGATAACTTATTTTTGTTGTTGTTCATCTTATTAACAACTATCTTTGTAATCAGAACAATTCACAAGATTCCTTTCATTTTTTCGGCCCTTGCAGCTAATCCCATTTATTCACTTTTAAATCACTCTTGTGAGTATTCGCCAGTATTTTTCAGATCCGCAGTCTTGTCACGTCAGCCTGAAGCTGAGACAGAAAATGAGAGGAAGAACCACAGCAGACCCAACATACTGAGCTGAAGGCCCACTGAGAGTTACAGATGAACTTTTAGGTGATCTGGTAGTGTCGTGGGGACCAGTCCTGACTTCCCAACTTCCCAACCAGTTGATACAGGAACAGCCCGTGAGTGTGTCAGACCTCTCTTATAAGAGGCTATGAACATGATAGGTGTTAGAAAGATTGGTGATAGTGAATTAGTCTTCTTTATTAGTAATTAATATCGGCCTACCTCATGAACTGCCCATGAAATTCAGTTTAGCCGGATTCAGAAATCCTTTTCTTCAGTCTCTAAGTAATTAACATCACAGTTAAATGAATTCATGCTTCATTTTCCTACATTTTTTACACTTTTTCACAATACAAACTTTGGTTGAACTTCATATTTCCATATTTTTTGTTGATGCTTTCCACACTCAAATTTTATCTTAGTTTGTAGAATCTTTAAATTAAACTTTAAACTTTTAACTGGTTGTTAAAGATGGATGAATATATATATATATATATATATATATATATATATTTCTCCCTCTATCAAGGGTGGTGCCCTGATGTTTTATTCTGTTATTAAGTATTTATGCTGCACAGGTCATCATGAAAATAACACCTGGCAAATGTCAAATGGTGGGAAATAATGTCGAAATATGATTTATTTTAAATAACACTGCTGTTAGCTGAAATAATCACAGTTAGATTAAAGGCACAATGTGTAAGAATTACTGACATCTGGTGGTAAAGACGGGAATAAAACATGAAGCACAGCTGTGAATGGATGGTGGCCATCAGTGGCCAAAATTCTTCCAGATATAAACATGTTTTCATCTGTGAATGGATCCATTGGCCTCAGATGCAGCGATAAATTGTATCAATGTGTGCTGTCTTCTTCTATGTGTCTTTTAAGGAGTTACTTTTCCCAAACAAAGCCGGTACTGCAGTTTTACAGCTCAGAGGATTCTCACATGAAGGTGTTTGTCCATTCAGAGACAATGTAGTAAAAATGGCAGCTGCTATGTATGTGGACCCAAAGCAAGTACATATAAATGGCTCATTCTAAGAGAATGAAAACAGTTATTTTTTCAAAGTGAATAGATACCACTAGAAAACACAGATTTCAAATTTATTTTACATTTTTCTGTAACCTTGGATTTTGTTACACACTGCACCTTTAAAGCACAGCGATTATGATTTGACCATAACTTGAAAACAAAACAAAAAATGTTTACTACTACTACAAGCATTGTTTGACTCTGGTAAACGATGGATGCCAACAGGAGAAACCAAAACAACTGACCTCAGCCAGGATGTGTGAAGAGAGAGGACAAATAAAATGAGACGTGAGAAACATAACTGGAGTCAATGGTAAAGTTTCAGATTTTAAAAAAATGGTTAATGGGAGTAAGAGATGGATATGAGGCGCAACAACACAGCCTGTCCCGGGAGTCATCAGTCACTGGCTCTGCTCCCTAACTACCACAGCTGTCATGGTAACCAGCATGGCTGTCCTGACAACAAGTGTGGTGTGTCATCCTGCTCAGTGCTGTCTGGAGACAATCTGTCTGGGTATGACACGTCTCACGAGCACACACACACACACACACGCAGAGTGGCATATGACACATAAGTAGACACACACTTGTGCTTTAATGACGCACACTAACACACTTTTGTACGCATAATGTAAAACACAGAAATGCTCAGACATGTGGTAAATAATACAGAAAAAGAAGTACAAACAAGTACACATCAAATATGAAGACTTGCAAAGACTCGCTAGGAAGAAATCATTAACATATGACCAAACACACACACACACACACACACACACACACACACACACACACACACACACACACACACACACACACACACGGGTTGGCATTTCCAGCGTGGCTTGTAGGGTGTTGGGAGGGGGGGGGACTCACACACATCCATGTAAGGATGCAGTGAAAGGACAAATACACACAAAGTACAACACGTACACATGCAATCACACAATGATGTGCACAACCAACACTGACAAATGTCACTTCCCATGTGTGTTTCCCTTTGATCTCTCTGTCACAAACACACACACATGTAGCTGCAGTGGCGCATGTCTCCTCTGCAGATGTTGAGTGTGTCTCTCTGTAGATGTGGATACAGAAGCATTGAATCTAAAACAAGAGTGACAAATTCCCGCTCTCTCATGAGGACAGTCTGTCTGTCTGCGGTCATGTGATCTAATCAGCATTAATGTGTTGCTGCAGTGGCCTCGCAGGGCTGCCCATCAGTCACACACACCCGCGAAAGGCAACACAGATCCTCTCCTGGGGGTGGAAATGCACACAAATGCACTCAGATTCTTTCACATTTCCTTATCGAGGGAGCATATTAACTACTTTGCTCAACATGTGTCTGTTCCTTCCTGTGATTCCATCATTATTATTATAATTTTTTTAATGATTTCGTTGGTATTTTTACTTTTTGTTGATGTCTTTTTGTTCTTTTTAATGCTTTCTTTGCACCATCTGTAATACTTTTAATGTTTTATGTAAAGCACTTTGAATTGTCTTGTATGGGAAATTTGCTCTACAAATAAACTTGCCTTGCCTATTTGGACTTTTTCACATATTATTTAATGTATTTGTGTAACACTGCAGGTAAGCTTTAATCTAAGTGTATGTGATCCATCTCCCTTTTGCAGCTTTAACGTATACTTTTTCCATTCAGCAGAATCACAACATTTACATCTAGACATTGAGTTCAGGGTCTCGTCCTCGGTGTGGGTTATAGGGCCGCTTTAAGAAGGATGCTTAGATGTCACAGACAAATGACTCGTTCCAAGTTTGGCACTTGGGTTTCAGTGCAAAATATAGCAGAATATCCATCCATCCATCCATCCATCCATCCATCCATCTTTGGAAAAATTGTTTTATATTCTTTACCCTGATAAATTAAGTGCAGGCTCAACCTGCACTATCTCCCCCCTTTCTTGATAACTTCATTTGCAGTTCATGCAGACAGCAGAGGCACCATTATCTATACAGTACATCAATCGCAGTGTAATATGTAAGGATATATTCATTTTACTGTTTACACATTATACTCTACCCAAATCACACAATCTTAACCAAACTGGATCACTTCATTATCATTTGGCCCTGATTCAGTGATCATTTTCTCAACACACAAAACAGATGTTCAAAAAATACACCCATCATACATTCAACAAGAAAACTGCTCCAAATGTAAAAAAGAAGAAAAAACACAACAAAGAAGTCTCTCTTACCCGTTCAAGCAAAACCTGTTCAGATGAGGAATGGTTGTTGCCACTGACAGGGAAAGAACGGTTATAACTCACTGTCAAATAGTTGTAGAACTGTTGTTTTCTTTTCTTTTTTCTTTATTATTGAAATTCTCCCATTCATTTTTCATTTAACTATCTTTATAATTATCTTTTTTCTTTCATTTAATTAAGCATTTAATTGATTGGAGAGGCCTCATGATTTGTGAGCAGAGATTTTGTTGCTCCATGAGTGAGTGTGCACGCATGATTAGTGACCTTTTCATGCTATCAAAACACTTAATGTCAAAATGTCCAACTTTTTACAAAGTTGTTTTACATGACTTTTTGTCTTGATACTTTTTAAAGTTTTGCTTCCTAATCATTCAGCATTTATTTTAACATTTAAAACTGAAAAAGAAAGCTCTGAAGGCGATCATATAAAGCAGGTAGCCCAAGCCTGAACTTGAAACTGCAGCTTTAATCTCTTGACACCTGATCCACCGGCTAAATTGCCCTTGATCCCTCTACTCATATTTAGAATATTTTCACTATTCTCTGCTGAGACCTCCTAACCTTAAGCACAGCAGGTGATATCTGTTCAGTTTATGTTTCTTTGTTTTTGGTTTTTTTCCACTGTAAATGTGATGAATGGTTCATTGCAGATGAACAGTTCCTTTGACAATGGTTTGAAAACAAGTTGAACAACTATACTGTCACATCTTTGAGCTGCTGTTTTAAAGTTTGGTATCTGGAACTAGATGTTACCTTATTATGAAAAAGCCTATGGAATAATATCTAAAACCTGATTTGTTTCAAATCAATATCTTTAATTATGTTTTTATTATAGCCAGAGATGTTTAGAAGCAAATATATATCATATAAAGCACTTTCGCATGACTTTATGTCTCAGATATGACGGCTTAGTCAGGCTTTTATACAAACTTACAGCTTATGGACCTATGTAAGATTTTAAATCAAAAAGTGGTTAGATTGTGACACAAAAAGTCTATTTATTTTTCTTTCTTTCCTGTTTTACTATATTATTTTTTGCAATTTTAGGGTAGCCTTTCAAGACCAAAACTACAAGATCAAATTCAGAAAAAGATCCTGTTGTTGTTTTCACAGCCACACAAGAGAAAGCTATTAAGACAAGGTTTCCTGAAAGCAATGTGCAAAAGGTTAGCATATCTTCACTTATCATAATAAAACAAGAACATGTAAAAATAAACATAAAATTTAAGTAATATATACAAGGAATTTGTTTACATCCACATTTTTTCTTTGTATAATTCCTACTCTATACATCTATACTTCAGCTCATTTGTGTCTTCCTTGAGAGAGGGAGAGACAGAGAGAGAGAGAGAGAGAGAGAGAACATATTTAAGCAACTGATTTATAAATCTGACAATTCAAATATATGCTGTCAGTGTAGCAAAAAAACATTTCCACACCCAGTCTTGTTTGTTTGGATGAATTCTAAATATGTGTATGCAAGAAAAGTATTCAACAGAATTGACTTTGCAGTTCAAATAAATCCTGATTATTTTGGAATGTTGTTATTCTGAAGCTGTGAATGCCATAACAGTCCTGTCCGAGGTTCTGTTTTGCTCAACATCAAATTTGGATCATAGATCTAAATGAGTGGAAAAGTGTACATTTCATGAAACACCCAACAATGTTCTTATAAACCAATTCAGGAAAGAAAAAAATAAGTACAAAACATGAACTGCTACAATACATAATTTATAGAAAACGATACTCCCAGCTTTAGTTTTTCAACCATTTACTTACTGATTGTATGGAGCCGTTATTTCGGTCTCATCGAGGGAGTACATTTCAGATGCGTATCATGCACTCGTTTCCACATTACATACATCTGAGCTGGAAGGTATCTGTGCACAACTAGAAGCTGCCTCAGATAGCAAGGTTCAAGATCATCTTGGGATTTGGAAGGTATATTTAGTCCCAGTGTTCTCACACCAATATGGGAAGAAGGTGAAAGGCCAGCTTTGGCTAAACACATCCCCATGTAAGCATCATCAATGGGATGAAGGGGTATGTTCTGAGACATTCTATATATTGCCATTGCTGTGTACCCAGACAGTATGTAACCCCCGCCACCACAGTAAGGGAGGTATTTGTTTTCCTTCTGTATCTGGGTTGGAATAAAATATTTGCTTGGAGGCCACCTCACAACTTTCTCATCTATGAACAAAAAGCCAGTGAAAAGGTGCTTGCTTCCATCATTGTCCTTGAGGCTTTGGAGATATTGAACTATGTTGTTAGTGTGTGCAAACACATCATCATCACCATTAAACAGGAAGCGAGCATTTGGACAGTTTCTTTCCATCCACTGTAGGAAAAGCATCTGCTTCAATGTGAGGTTGTAAAATGTGTCACTGAAGTCCCACTGAAGGATGTCACTGAACTCGCGCTGCTCCATCTCAAGGAGATTATTCATCTTTTCCTTTTCAAAACCTTCACCAGATGTTCCAGAAATAAAGATCCTTCGTATCCACACACCGTTGTATATCCTCTCTTCAGCCCAAGTTTTACGCAACACCTCTCGCCGTTCGTAGTTCCCTGGGGAGCTTTTAATGACCAACAAAAGGAAGACATCTTCAGAATTGTTAACTCCTCCACATTTGTCAGGAACATCCAGTAGCTTGGGGAAATAGCGACAGTGTTGATAGTACAAGAAGTTTTTTATATGATCAGGAAGAGAGTTGAAGTCTGTGATGTTGGTAACAGACATGTTTTGTTCACATTTTGACATGGGCTCAATGGAGTTGATTGGGATTGTTGGGTTCTCTCGAATTTTTTTTTCAGGTGTAGGAAAAGCGTGAGGTACTTGGAGGCTGGCGATGTTGGAGTCAGCACTATATTTAACCAAGAAAATCACCAAGACAGTTGCTCCCAAAAGGAAGAAAGTTTGTGACATGTTCTTCAAAGTCCTGCAGAAAAAAAACACATTTGACAAATATAAATGCATATGCAGAGAAAGTAATTCTTTGGTAAGTTCTGTTAAAACCTTCTTTAACAACATGCAGGCACCTGCTGTCTGGATGACAGCGCAACACGCAGATTCATTGGCTAATTGATTTCCATAGTGTAATATTGGCATCATATCCTGCCACCTGTGAGCTCCAGATATTGGCTTCCCAACCTAATTTCTCGTATTCAGCAGAAGGACATACTGTTCTTACTGTTTTGTATTGTTTCTTTTTGTCGTGTGTGTGTATTTGCGTAGGGTGCTGTTTGTAGTCCAGTTGGACAATTGGATGGATTGCATTGTTTTCTGTATGGTGGTTTTGTTTTTGTCTTGTTTTTCTGTTTTTTTCCCTCTCTCCCTCACCCCCACTTCTCTTTTTTCTCTGTTCTTTTTTTCCCCCTCTCTCTCTCTGTCCCCACCGGTCGGGTCCAGCAATAAGGTGCAGATTCAACTTAAAACTAAAATAAAGAAATTTATTTTCAAGAGGGACTTTATACATATAAAGCTCTACTTGGCAAAGTAAAATTTTTTCAGCACAAAACAGCAGCCAGAAAACCATTCTGCTTGCTACAATGTTGGACAAGACAGGTTAAAAGAAAAAAATAAGTGAGACCTGTTTTACCTGCTCTAACATACATGTCTTTAGTTCACAGCAGAGCTGCTGTCACCACAGTTTGTTTTAATTGTTCTAAAAGCTCCTGATTGCAACCATTGAGAAGCATTTGTTGACCAATTTGGGAGACAATACAACAAGACACTGCTGTGTCACTTGAAATTGTGTCCCCCAATTCTATTTTTATGCTCTCATATAACCTAATCTCATGATACACCAGGAAGGAACAAGAATCCATGTGTGCACATGTGTTTACTGTGTGAGAGACCAGAGCAATCATGAGCCTATCTCACAACAACACTGTTTTCATCTAAAAGTCTATAAAATGACCACCTACTAACACTAACTTTGATAAAACCTTTAAACTATGTTGCATTCATCAAAACAAACCCACATTCAGACCTATCACTGACAGCACTGCATTAATTATTACAAACATGGAACCTGTGGTCAGAAATAAAAGCCTTCCTAGTTTATCACACTGGAAGTGAAGACAATAATTAGTGGAAAGGCACCTAAAGTCTAGCTAAAGTCAACATACAAATGCTAAAGAACATATCAAGGATTAAAGGACTGATGTCTCCACAGGATTTAGAAAAACTTGTCCATGCATTTATCTTTAG
>JAOXYM010000005.1:2515791-2528337 GCA_028567055.1 Leptatherina wallacei | reverse complement strand
CTTTCAGTCGAAAACCAAACCGGTTCTTTGGAAGCACCAGAGTTGAACCAGCTAAGCACTGGCTCTAGCACCAGCACTGAACTAGCACCAGTGGAAAAGCCCTAACAGAGTAGTGTGTCCATTCAGAGACAACATAGTAAATATAATAATAATAGTGTGTATGTATATATACATATATATATATATATATATATATATATATATGTGTGTGTGTGTGTGTGTGTGTGTCTGTTTCTCTCTGTTTCTCTCTGTGGAGTATTTACACTAAATATAAGTCCAAGTGCTTTAATGTTTATTAAAGCAACACTCCACCTGCTCACATCAGTAACTTATTTGCATTACAAAAACACTGTCACAGTGGTAAATTGAAGAATGCAAAACATAATTTGTAGAAATATTCACAACCCCTCAAGTATTATCTATCATCGTTTCACAAATTTTCTTCAACAAAAATGTTCATTTTGTGAATGAAATCCAGATTATGTTGCAGCAATTCCAGGTTGATGCTTGTATTCCTTCCATTTCCCATGTTAGTTATTTTGTCTCCAACACCACTTTTTCATCCTTCATCAAAGTCAAAGCTTTCTTGGGTGAAATGATCTTGATACATACTATAATTACAATAAAACAATATTTTACCATTTTAACCTTCCCATGCAGGTGCATGAGAAGGTTAAAATGGTGCCCATTACATCCATGTTGCATTGTGAAAAGGTCACATTTTTGACTTAACCATCTTCTGTTTCTGACTCTAACCAAATTAATTTTGATTTCTACCCCGAACCAAGTTATTTACATTTTGAAACATTAGTCTGCACTATGAAAAACTGCATAAGAATTAGTCAGCTCCAGCCTTCTCTCATGTTTAGTAAATGAAAAGCATATGATTCCTCTGCCTAATCTGGAATGATATGTAGACATTTCTGTTTTTATTAGCCTATAACAGCAGCTATGCATCTAAAATGATTGTCCCTGAAACAGCCCTGCTCAAGGTAAATGATCGCTTACTGGCTGTGCTCAGTCTTGGTGCTTCTGGATCTCAGTGCTGCTTTGGACACAACTCATCATGCCATTGTTTTAGACAGACTGGGGCACTGGGTGGGGATTTCAGGGACAGTTTTAAAATGTTTTTTTTTATCCGATCTTAGTGATAGAAGATACAGTATATTGTTTTGGTGCAAGCAACTTCTTGTCTTTATTTTCACCTGTAAACTACGGTGTTCCCCAGGGATCAGTTTTGGGACCTATTTTATTTTCTTAGTGCATTCTTCCCTTACTGGTGATGTGTACAGAGTGTACCCTGCCACTCCCCTAGTGGATGCTGGGGAAGGCTCTGCACTGGAATAAGCTGGTTTAGAAAGTGGACGGTTGGATTCTTCCAATGGAGCACATAATCCAAAGACATGATGCCTGGGAAGTTCAGTGCTTTATTGCTTTATCGTGAGTGTCTATTGGATGTTTAACACTCAATGTCTGAAAACTTCTTTTTTAAGATTGAATTGATTATGTTTAAAACATCTGTTTCTGACTTTTTTAACACTTTGCAACCCTATCTGCACCTTTCAATCCTCAGGCAGAAGTTTTTCATCTGTTCGGGTCCCTATGCAAAAAAATAAAAGGGGGACAGACCTTTTTCAGTCAGTCCCTAAAGCTGGGAATCAGTTTCATCTTTCAATGGTCTTGAAAACTTGAATTTCTTTCAATCAATAAGCAGGCACGGTGTCTTTTAATTCACTTTTACTTGTAACATTGTTGTTGTGGATTTTGATTATTTTAATCTGTTTGTTATTGTTGATATTTAAAACACTTTTTTATTATCATTATCATTATTATTATTATTATTTTAGCACCATAACTTTATTTCTGCACAACTGTTAAAAGGAATTCCAAATGTAAGGCTCGAAGACTATCATTGTCTTCATAAATAAGGAGGATAAAAAGGTTTTGGTGGATACGGATCACCCTTGTGACAAGCCACCTGTATGCCCAAAATCAGCTTCTCTTGCTGAGATGTGGCTATATCCTGATTTTTAAAATAGCACTAGTAATAACTTCTTTCTGCACAAGCGATGATGAAAATACTAAATGTAAGGCTTAAAAATGATCAGAATCTATATCACAGAATTTCCTCTAAAATTAACTATTCCCTTTAAATTGATGAACATACTACAATATATCTTCTATTAAAAAATATGTGTTTAGTGTCATAATTAACTGTTACACTGACCATGTGTAAACTTAGTCTGAGTCCTCTTTTCAGGTTTCAAGGGATTATTATGATTATAATGTAATGGCTGTATCTTGCTGCCCCTTTCCACCTCTCTGTGCCACACCATGTTCAAATCAAATGTAGTTTATTTGCATCAAAAAACCATTGTCCCAATGACAAATGGATATATGAAAAAAAACTTGCTTCATAAATACATAAACATTAATGCACAGTCAAGCACTCAAAGCACCTTAAGATAACAGAGTGATGTCCCTGCTTGTGATCATGGAAAGGTATGAATAGGTCAGTAAAGCGAGAATGAACTATACTCAGATACATTTATGTAAAATGTTAATTATTGTAAATTTAAATTGTTAACAGGTGAATAAATCAAACTGTCAGACTCTCAAATAGTTGTGAATCTTGCTGTTCACCACGATTCAATGGTCACAAGTGGTTCTCATGAGGACCCCAGGAAGTGTAGCTCCAGCTAATGGGGATCTGACTAAATGAGTAAAGGTATAAAGGGATGATGTGGCTCATGATATGTTTAGTCAGTAGAAAAGTTGGCGGGGGGCAATTGTTATAAAAGAAACTGAATTGTTGCAGTTTACATCAGATTTCTGTAAAAAGGCTTCAATATCAGTGTCAACACTTGATTTATCATTAGTTTGACATTATTCAAATGACCACCCACAGCTAAAGGCAGAAACTATTCAAATCACATTGTGCGAGGTTATGTAAAAGACCAGACTGTTGTTTGAATATGGGAGCGCTTTCTTGTATCCTTGATATCAGTTTTAGACTTGGAGAGGGCAATTTGAAAAGTATTTTCATTCACAAGAGGCCATTTGATGAAAAACATGTTTAGGGATACATTTGGATGTGCAATTTGTTGCCATATTGTTTTCTGATGTAGGTTTGTGCTGTTGTGTGAAGGAACTGGTTCAGCTGGTGTCCAAAATACTGACACCAGTAGTCTCAACCCATGTCCAACTGTTTCTGTTTCCCTGTCCCTTCTGTTGTGTGACTGCACCGCTACATCATTTGTGATGTAAGCAAAGCTGATGATTATTGAGCATCACATTTTCTCTGTGATTCAGGTTTTTGTCTTTTTTTTCATTTGCCTGGAACAAATTTTTTTTGCTGCCATTTACAACATATACAGTATATCTAGAGGATATATAGAGCGTTAACATGCAAAACCTTTCCACAGACTTATTGAGGCCTCTGCAATCCAAATGGAACATAAAAATACAACTTATTTGGCTTGACACGCATGTATTTATGGTGAATTTTGACCAATTAAGACTTAATCCAATGTGGATTTTTGACTTCTTGTTTTATCTTTAATAGCCTTCCCTTTCAAAGGCCTTTAATCGGTCCATGTCCAAGAGAACAGGGCAGGGACAGGGAGAAGGTTGTCCAATCAAAGCAGAGGGCCTTCTTCACCATTGTAACCATACTGTGAGTGTGGTATTCTTGTATTAATGAGGTTTGGTTATGGCGTGGTTTGGGCTGTACTCTTTCAGAGAAAAGAGAATGATTGTTTCATGCTAATGAGAAATATTTTTATTAATCTGCCCAGCAGTCTGTTACCTCTGCTGTTAGCAGGGAAATCAGTGTACAGCAAAAAATAAATGCAAAAAGGACAAGGTCTTGTAAAGTAGAAACAGTAACATAAATTCACAGCCTACAGCTTTTTTCCCCAGGATGTACCAATGAAGCAGGGATTTTAGCGAAATACTACCATTATGACAATGTTAACACTGATATTTTTCAGGTACATTGGGTACAGAGACTTTTCTTTCAGTGAAGAAGAATCAAATGCTGTTCAACTACTGACTGTGTTGATATTGTTATAATTATAAATCCTGACTTTTTTTTTGATTATTGAATTGAACAAGGTTAATACAATGGTAACATCGCGTCAAACTCAGCTACTAATTGGTTGCTTGATGTCTGTCGTTCATGTAGACTTAAAGTAACTGTTTTGTCATGCAAGTGTGAGGCCAAACCAGACATTGATACTGAATTATACAAGAGTCAGGGTTCCATTCACCAGTGAAGCAAACCTGAGGCAATGTTTTGAAAAGCTTGAAAAGGAAATTTGAATTTGAACCCTTTCAAGTCACAGGCTCTTCCTCAAGAAACACAGTATACTTTTACTTTTTGGACCAGAAGCAGCTATTGTGTCGGATAATCATTATTGTCCCTCAATGCTTTTAGTAAAGTTGTTAAAAGGTGTTATTACCTCTAATTCAAATTAAGGCTTTTTCAAAACTCTCCCCTAAAAAGTAGCACAAGCAAGTGCACACAACTATTGAGTATTGAAAATAAGTTTTTAGTACTTCTATCCTTTCCTTTGTATGTAAAGCACCTTGAATTGTCCTGTACATGAACTGTGCTATACAAATAAACTCGCCTTGCATTTATCCTATCACATTATCTAAATAGACATAATGACGTTGAACACCTGTCTTATAATCCATTAAACATAGTAGGTAGTGCTTTAAGACAGACTTCATCTGTCAAATGATTATTTATATGCCATATTTTCTATGCAAATGAACAACATTTGAATGACTTGTAAAAAAACACAGTGACTGTGTGGGGTCACGATCATCCTTGCTGTGGTGCTTGCTTTTTGGTTTCTGAGCCTTAGGTGAGGCGGAGCTCCTGCTTACACACCTGTTCTCTATCTGCCCTCATCTGCTCTTTTTAAGGACCTCCAGGAGCAACTACAACTCGCCAGATTCACCCACTTCGCGTTGTGGTAATTCAGCCTGTTCCTGTGTTTTGCTTGCGAAAACATTACTTTTGAGTTGCTTGACCTGCCTCCTTGTGTCTCCAGCGTGCTCCTCCAGGCATACCATCCCGCTGTACCCACCTACTTGCTCAGGACCTCTACCACCGTCAGATACCTTCCCCTCTGCCTGGAATCCCACCTGGATTTGGTAAGATAACCCACTATTTGGATTTGTCTATCGCTGGAACTCCCATTAATCGTCCCCCTCTCTTTCCAGAGATTATTGTGTTCCTGGTTCATCCCTCTAGCTCCCATCACCATTTATTCAATAAACCTTGGCTCTTGGGTCCTCTTGTCAAATGGCTAGGCTCCTATAGCTGTAACATCTAGGTGCAATACAGAGCAAATTCTCTGAGCCTATGAGAATCAACACTGCTAAGGTTAGTATTCAATTTGTTCAATATTACTGTATAGGTTACACAATAGTAGATGAATGAAATGCATGAAAAAGAAAATCTGCATTTGTTTGGAGTTGATTCTGCATTTTTCACAAATCATGATAAATGAGTATATGAACATCCATTGTTCATTCTCAGTAGATGTGCAATATTTATTCAGTTATTGCTCACTTTCATCTTTTGGTTAATTCACTCTAAGTATTTTTAAATTTTCCATGCACAAAATGTTGCTGACAGACCAAGGCAGCTGAAAACATGACCTCCGCCTTGGAGGATGTAATTAGTTATCCCTTTGCAGGGCGAAAGAATGGGAAAGACCATTGAACTTAACATTTGGAATGCGAGGTCAACAAAAGTATGGATATTATACTATTGCGGAATTAATAGTTCTCCTAACAAGTCTCTTTGAGCAGAGACCTGTACTACGAAGCTGGATTTTCTCTTATCTGGGTAACTTTGGGGTTAAGCCGGGGTTGTTTCCCTGCTCCAACACATCTGACTGAAATGAATGGGTCATTGTGAAGACTTCGACAAGAAGCTGTTGGATCCATTTGGTATGAATCAGGTGTGTTGGCACAGGGAAACAACATAAACCTGCAGGACAGCGGCCCTGGAAGACCAGAGTTTGACACCCCTAATCTAGATCAACCGGTAGATGGTTGATTGTCTGCCATCGCTATACCAAAGGACAAGTTCTGAGTTGGTGTCACGAGACAGCATGTCAGAAATGAAAATATCCCAGCATCTTTTTCCAAGTTTGTGTTTTAGGAGGAGTTATGTAGATGTTTTTGTTTTAAAAGACCGTCTCTCAGAGATGCTGTCTTCTTTTTGGGCTGCAATCAGCATTAGGAGTGGCCTTAATCTGGTTTGAGCATTGGCTTGTGTCTTCACGGTCAGCCTGTCTGATCTTATATTTTTAGCAAAGGTTAAAAAAAAATAAAAAATTGGGGTCTACCTTGACATTTAAAATGACAAGAAAATTTGAGATGACTATCTTACAGCAGCCAACCTTAGCAGTGATGATTCATCTTGTGTCTTATTATTCTAGTTTGGTTCATTTGACTCGGATACTGGTTATCCTGCTGGGCAGCACCTTCTTTTTTTGTTCATTCAAATCTTCATCTCCAGCTTCCGCCTGGCCTCTTTCTTCACACCCACCACAGTGACATGATATATATATATATATATCATCCAAAACATCATCCACTTCTTGATGCAATGCAGAATGAATTTACATTGCAATTGGAAGATAAATTAAAGCACCAATTCAATCAGGCCATTGCAGTTTATTCAGTATAAGATCCAATCTTAATCAGAAACTCTTATTATAACCTGGAGAGGTCAGCATTTAATCAATTTGCCATATTTATTTTTTCTAGATATGCTGGCCCAGTCTTCTTGCTTCGATGACTTCTTTCCTGCTCCAAACCGTTCTTCTTTTAACCCCACGGCCTCTTCTAATCTGTGTTGCTTAAGCTCCACGCCAGGCAACTTCGTCTTCGTTGGATTTTTGATCACATGCTTGTCCTTCCTCATCCCTCTCAGCATCATCATCCTCTACCATGGCATCCAACAATGGTGGTCAAAGCGCTCCACCTCCTCAATGGCAACAAGTCACTCTGACATCTTCACCTATCACACCATGATCATAGATCTGATTGGCACTTCTGGGTGTATCCTCTTCTGTTACGGTTTCTTCAGGGAGGATTTAGGTATTTTAATTTGGGGCCTCCTTCTTTGGTTTTTCTCTTGGTACGGAGAGACAGTGTTTCATATCCTGACGTGTTTGGAGCGCTACCTGGCTGTTGTTCATCCGATCACCTACATGAAGCTGAGAAATGAGAGGGGGATCAAAATGAGAAATGTCAGCATTGGCTGTGCCTGGTTGCTTTGCTTTATAGGAATAGGTTCTATGATGATTAAAAGTTTCTTTATAATCTTGAATTTCTGTGTCATGGTTTTCACCCTGCTGGTTGTCTCCTTCTGCAGCCTGTCAGTTCTCTGTGTTTTGATCCATCCAGGTCCAGGTGAAAGGGGAGGGGAAAGGAAAAGTGTTGGCCAATCAAAGAAGAGGGCGTTTTATACCATTATGGCCATATTGGGAGCACTGATGTTGAGATTTCTTGGGTGTCTGGTTTGGATGATAGTTTATGCTTCAGACATTAATAAATGTTTGATCTTGATGTCTGTAATCTGGTCTAGTCTACCCAGTTGTCTGGTCTTACCTCTACTGTTTCTACACAGAGCAGGGAAATCAATATGTTGCTGGAAAACAACTGATTAAAAATCACCAGAAAATTTAAACAAAACGGAAATCTTTTAGCTTGAGTCTCTCTCATGTAGCCATTCATCATGTTGTTGTAAGAAGTCATTGTAAATCTGCGCCAATGTTGGGTGTTATAAGCACAAATTTTCATAGTTTTGAGGATGACATTGATCCCTGTAATTTAACCACTTCCATCACTGTATCATCTGTCTTTTGTTTCTATCTATTGTATATTTCAAATGTGCAAAATAAAATGAACAAGGTGATTCCAAAAGAGCTGTTTGCTGAAATCTTGGCATTTCTTTGCACACTGTGCAGTTTATCTACATAAGTTTTGAGGAAATTACACAACTGAAAGACAATGGAAGTGCGAGGCCTGAGAAACGATAATATTACATTTTATTTGATGGCGCCTTTCTTGACACTCAAGGTCACCTTACAACATAAAACAACAACAAGAATATATCAGTAAATACACTCATAGATAAAAGGATGCATAAAACAATGATTAAAAGCAGTGTGATATATTATGAGTAGGCCAGTTTGAACAGATGTGTTTTTGAGTGTAGATTTGAACAGATGTATTGAATCAGAGTTGCAGAGGTCAGGGGGGAGTGAGTTACAGAGATGGTAACATGGCGGGCAAAGGGGACGATGAGGTGGGTGGAGGAGGAGGATCTGAGGGAACGGACTGGTATGGAGACATGGAGGTCAGAAAGGTAGGGAGGAGCGAGGTTATGGATGACCTTGTAAGTGAACAGCAGGATTTTGTAGTGGATGCGGTAGGTGACGGGGAGCCAGTGGAGCTACTGCAGGATTATAAAAACCTACTGCAGGGTGATGTGATGGGTGGATGGGGTTCTTGTGATGACCCGGGCTGCTGCATTCTGAACCAGTTGAAGTTTATGAAGTGTTTTTTGGGGAAGACCGGAAGTGACAAGACAGGAAGTGACAAGACTGGACAAGTATGGCAGCAGTGTGAGGGGTGAGGGAGGGCCACAGCAGATTAAAGTAAATGAAAGTTACATCCCAGGAAAATAGAAAAAGATATAGCAAAGACCTGACACAGGACAGTTTATCAAGCATTTAAACGTAACTGATGTCTCATCAGAAAGGGTTGAAGGGTGGTTGTCAAGAAGCCTTTTTCAAGAAAGGGGGAAAAAAGTTGGAGTTTGCCACATGACAATAAAGGGAGTGAAAATAAAAACAATGACTTTTTTGTGGTGGAAATAGTGTTGTCCTTTCCCCAAATTCCCCATGGATTGTTTCACAAAGCTCACTCATAATTACTGTATATTCAAAGAACATAACCCAGTTTAGGTTTAAAAGGCACCTAAGTGTTGATCAATTATTTTTATACACCAAGTGTAAAAAATGGAACAAATTATTGGGGAACTGGAGGATGGACAACAGTGGACAGAAAAAGAGAAGTTCAGTTTAACTTTGTTTTCTACATCAACCATTAATGATTGTCCTTATGTTAAATGTTAAACAAATCAAACCTGTTAAGTTTTTGCTGACCCACTGTAAAATCAAAATTTAACAAATTAACAGGTAGAATTAAAGTGGATTAATTTATTTCATTCAGGTATCATCTCACCTTTTTACAAATTACAAGTAGACAATAGTTGTAATAACACACTGTCAAAGTGCATTCACAAATATGGTTGAAAAGACAACTGTATATATACACACACACACACACACACACACACACACACACACACACACACACACACATTAACTGAGCTGACTGTGACTAATCTGAATACATGCAAAACCTTGCATGCACAACATTTAAATTCAACTGTTGAACCAAATGGACTAAAAACCACAGCCAGTAAAGATAACCCACAGTAAAACAGTTGCCACGGTTACATGATGTTTTTTAATTCTGAATTAATTTCATCTGGTGATGGAAGTTTTGTGGACACCTTGATATGTCACGTCCGGGTAACTCGACAGGTTCTTTTTCGGGTTTGGCAAACTATTTCGGGTGCCGTTTGATTTTTTTTTTTTTTACCACTGTCGATTATCTTCATTGGCTTTTGTTGATTTAAATCAAATGCAAATTATGTTTCAGTGTTTTAGGTTTGCTTTCCTTTGTTTATGGATTAATGGAAAATAAATAAATAATATTTTTCTAAACCTTTCTGTTGTTGGAAGTGCATATAAAAAAGTCCTGCTAAAATAAAAAAACACAAGCTAAAATAAATAAGCCTTGAATTTATACAAACTGGTGAAATATTATTTTACTCTTTAGTCAACAAATATAGAACAAACTGTATCTATCATTGCTGTTAGCTTAAACAATACACAGAAGACAAATAATAAATTATTTTAATGGAATGAGCGGTACTCTCTGCACTCAGATGAAGGGAGTGTGCAGGGCTGCTGCCAGGGATTTTGGGCCCCATGAAGCGAAACTGAAGCGGGCCCCTCCTTGCCGGCTGTAAGGTTGGCTGAAAATTTTTATTCTAGTATACATAAATTTAACGATTTTAATTATATTTTTCAACCATTATCCACATATTTAAAAAAAAATGTGTTGCTTGGTAGGGGAAGCACTAAAAATACAATGAAGTTCATTTAGATTCAGTTAATTGCTGCAAGACTGATACTCTATATTCCAAAACCATAGACCGTATGGCAGTTTAGTCACCTTCCATCTGTGCCTCATGCAACATGCTGCTGTCAATGCTGGAGTGTTACCGGGACTGCAGGGGCACTCTGCAAATAAGATAACAACCCATGTTCTGGACATCCTGGCATTCAGGGAAGATGTAATTTCATGATGAAAGCAGCTGAAAACCAGCTAGCTGTTGGTCCAACTTTAATGCATCATTGTAAATTGATGAACATGAAGGATTTTTTTTTAATCTCAAGGAGAAAACCAAAGAATATCTGAGTCACAGTCCGTCTCCACGATACAGTAAAACCCAGTTCACAGCCTTTTAACACCCTTCAAGCAACTACGGTCAAATACATAAATTCTTTCCATTCAAATGTCTGAAATTTCTTTTCTGTTTCTTTAAATTTCAGTACTGTCTTTAACAAAGATGATCAAACAATCGTATGCTGAAAGGACTTATGCTCAATAGACTAATGACTTTTGATACAGCACGTGTAAACTAATGAAGTTCTCCTTTCAGGTTTCTATAGGGTGTGCCATTTATAATGGACTGGCTGAATCTTGCAGCCACAATGCTCCTCCCTGTACCATTCCATGTTCAATTTCAATCTTTTTTATTTGCATTACAAAAACACTCTCACTATGACTAATGGATATGAAAAACAGCTTGTTTGATGAATAAACATAAATGTACAGTCACACACTTAAAGAACGAGTGAGAGCGGCACCTTAAACAGACCGGACTGATGTCACTGCTCGTGTTGATGGAAAAGCACCAGTGAGCAGGTAAGTAAATCATTAATGTAATACAATTAGATACATCTATATGCAACGTTGGTTCATTTAAACTTGAATATACAGTAATTGAATAATCAGAGCTACAAAGAACCTTGAGATTCACCACACACATTTCAGAATTGGAAAGATCTGCAGCTCATCTTGTTGCCTTATTTTACATCTTCAGAGGTATTGTGGAGCGCATGCATCAACACCTCAAAGCTGGTTTTAATGTTGTTCTTGATTATGATCTGTCTAATTAAACAAACCGACACAACATGAAATGACTTGCTGCTAGAAGCTTTTTGAATCTGGGTGAACGTGTGTTAGACTACCTTTTTGGAGGTGTCAGGTTTAGACTTGCAGGGGGCATTTTGGAAAGTGTAGACATTTATAAGAGGCTTTTTTAGGGATACATCTAGATTCAGGTTTACATGAAGATGGGAGATTTGAAATTAAGTTTAACCGAAGTAGATACTGTTCAAGTGTAGATATTCTGGGTGTAGACAGAGATTGGTTGTGTATGGGGAAATGAAGCACTAAATAGTCATAAGGTAGAACAATGTAGTCTAATTACTGTAAAATTATACATTATATTAAAATAACCTGCAGATGTGTTACACCAGTTCCATAGATCCATAAGCCTTTAACTGTATAGAGCCTGTGTGACTGTTAAAATTGAGGCCATGTCCACACAGCGAACAAAGTT
Source organism: Leptatherina wallacei (assembly GCA_028567055.1). NCBI lineage: Eukaryota > Metazoa > Chordata > Actinopteri > Atheriniformes > Atherinidae > Leptatherina > Leptatherina wallacei. The sequence continues at coordinate 2,516,537 of JAOXYM010000005.1, read as the reverse complement.
ATTTTCTCACATGGAACTGGCATTCTGGGAGCCTGAAAACTTTTGAAAAATCTGCAATTAAAGCCTTAACCCTTTAATGCCCAACCCAAGAAAAACTGGGGAGAAAAGTCTTTTTTTTTTAAATCTGAAGTCTTTATTGGGTCCTTTAACCAAATCTGGAAAAATCAAAAAAATTTTCCGGGGGTATAACGTGTGACATGTCAAAATTATTGTAGTGTAGTCTTCTGCTTCCTGGTATCTATTAGGATGAGTATTATATTGTATACTGCATGATTTTGAGGAAAGTTTTTACCATAAAGTGATGCAAAATTTCTCAGGAACTGAATGGCTTTTGGCTTTAAACGGTTAAGCAAAGAATACAAAAAATATTTTACTAATTTTTGTCAATTTTTTCCTTCTTGTGACCGACCGGACCAAGGGCCGAAATTAACAACCAGAGTAGAGCTTAAGATTCAATATATCAGGAGAAAACATGTGGAAATAATGAGCAGAGACCAAAAGTTCCCTCAGGATCACAAATTTATTCATTTATTTAGAACTTCATTTATTTCTAGAAAAAGGCTAAAAGACATTTAAAAAGACAATCCAGAGCACAAGTGATATTCACCAAGGGCTTAACTTACTGGAGTCAGACTCTAACCCCAGCCACGACCCACAGAGCATAAACACAACAAATCAAAAGTGCAACAAAAATATAAAAAATGCCAAACAAAATAAAATATCTAAAGTCAAGACAAACTAACCCT
>JAOXYM010000005.1:2441754-2452680 GCA_028567055.1 Leptatherina wallacei | reverse complement strand
ATAACATAAGACACAAAATTGCACAGTATTGAGCTTCAGTGCTTCTCAAATGAGAGATTTAATTGACTCCATCAGACACAGATAATTGTAAACTTAAGGAATTGTGCTGTAAATAAATCATTATTTTTTAGTTTTTCTTTTAATGTTCAGTCTCAAACTGTGATAACCAGAATTTGTCAGAACAGATTTAAAGGACACCCACCTTCTCTGTTGTGTTTCTGACCTTCCACCAGCAACGTTACAGACTCAAGGCCTCTTGTACACTGATACCTGACTCGATATGAAGCAGATTAAAATAATCAGCGTGCGTGTGTTTTGGCAACAGGTGGTGAAAGGGCAAGGCAAAGTTTTGCATGCTGTCAAACAAATACACAATTTATCCCTCCTCTATATGACTAATTACCAAAGACAAACGTTCACACTGTTCTCTTGGTTTGCAGAGGAACTAGAGCATCGACTCAGCACATCGTGGGGGGATTATTCTGGAAAAAAATATGAAGAGCTTTTAAATTACTTTATCACTATATTATTATGTATTATCTTCAGATTTCTATAATGGATTGACACTAGAAACAAACATTAATGTTAAACAGCTTCATCTATTTTGGTGTGGCCCATGTTTTCATCCTTTCATCACTTCATCCCAAGATTTTAGAGATGCATTGATTCCATTAAATAAAATTAAAAAGAACAATAAAAACTCATGAAAATCAGAGGGAAATCATAATGAAGAAAAGTGATAAATTATGATTCAGGCCTTTATTGTCATGTCTGGTGTTTTCAGACTCAAGGAAAGAAAAACATAAAAGTCCTGCATCATTTCAAGTGCAGTGCATTAAATAAAAGAGACAAGATAACACATTTAAACAGTTAAATCAATAACAAATAAATACAGTGGTACATACCTTAAGTCAAGAGTATAAATAATCAAAATGTATTAATTAAAAATAAATGAAATACAAAAATACAAAGATTATATTTAAACATGATTAATAAAGATTTCTGACTGATGAAAAGGCTGGACAGGAAGCATGTTGCGGCAATCTCTTATATTAAGGTTGATAAATTAATGGGTTAGAGTGTTTATGGCCAAATGAACATCGTGTGGAGAGTGGGGCTGATAGTAATGTAGGATAAAAAGGGGCATCAATATAATGATGACTTACTTAGTGACAGATCAAAATTTAATCTGCACATGATTGAGATTAAGACTGCATGTTTTGTACCTTAAATCTTTTTTTATTTATCAACTGAAAAGTTATTTTAAAAGATTAGATTTAAATTAATGTTTTGCCTTTTGCCTAAAAAACTATTTTTGTATAAAACCATGTAACTTACAGTAAACAAGACAAATAAAACCATGTTTTCATGCAGTTTGATCACAATTAATCAGTCAAGTAGATGTAACAAGAAAAGTTTTATAGGGAAATGTTATTATAAATACAAAGCAACAAAACCAATCCAAGGAAAAATAACACTACTAGTTACCAGCTCACCTATAAACACACCTTTATACCAACAAACAAAAAAAAAGAGTTTTATTGTTTTCTTTTTGAAGCTATGCATACACACTTACACATCTGAACATATAGAACCCCTTATAAATAAATGAATCTGTTTTATATGAATGCACACAAAATAAATAATATCTATATGAATCTATTTCCACTATGCATCCACCTAATCCTCTTCCAATATGAGCAGTGCTATGCTCCCCTTTCAGTGCATTGGGGACTAGATTTTAATCATAACCACTTCAACTACCACTGCCTCCTGCAGGAAATAATAGATGGACTGCAAAGCCTTTACACTATAAGCCACATTCACATACTCATATTAGCACTTTCTTAGTCTACACATGCTATTACAGGTGGAATGGAAGTTATATAAGCATGAAGGGACTGTACTGTTCCTATCAGAGCCAGAGGAGATAAATACCCAACCCATACCCTCCTCTCTTAATTTTATGTGAAGTTGTTTCATTTCTGCAAGTTATCACCTGTATCCTCATTAGATGTTTTCTTCCAACATGATAATTTTCCCGCCCTGTATAGATATAACAAAGGTAAAACCAGACTAGTGGGTACATTAAACCACACACAAGTTGCCATTATCACACAATCATTTCTTCCTCCCCACATAAACATAACTTCCCACACCAAATTCCAAACAAATCTCACAACCAGTACTCCCAGAATGACCATGATGGTGTAGAATGCCCTCAGTTTTGACTGGTCAACCCTCTGCCTGTCTCCGGCTTGTTCTCCTGGGCCTGGACGAATCAGAACAAGGAGGACAGATAGGCTGCAGAATGAGATGACTCCTAAAGTTAATATCAAGAGACAAATGTCCATATAGGAGAAAATGCGTGTCATCATCATCATCAACATCCCTGCAAGGCTAAGCAGCCAGGCACAGCCAATGCTGATGTTTCGTATTCGGGTCCCTCGGTCATTTCTCAGGCTTAGGTAGGTGATGGGATGCACCACAGCCAGGTAGCGCTCCACACAGGTCAGGATGTGAAAGAATATCTGTCCATACCAATTGAGGCCTGTAAAAAAGCCCGCGCCAAATAATATATTCAAATGATTTTTGCAGATGCCGACTAAGTTGAGAATATATCCAAAGACGCCGCTCAGCTCCATGACGACCATGTGGTAGGTGAAGCAATCAGAGTGACTCATCGTTGCTGCCGAGGAGGTGAAGCGACTGGGCTGCCATTGTTGGAAACCAAGGTAGAGGATGAGGATGCAAAGAGGAAGGATGAGTAAGATGACGGCAATGTCGATCGAGATGAAGATGAAGGAACTTGGCCTGGATAAGAGGCACTGCGTGTATAAAGAGGGGGAGGACTGTTGTGGAGGAAGAAGGGAGTCATTGAACGAGGGGGAGGATGAGTTTGCAGACATATCTGGAAAAGAAAACAGCTGTAAATGATATTTATGTGACTTAAAAGAGAAATCAGTCAGTACTTTTAAGGCCCATTTATGTTTGATGCAGAACGGTTTTGTCTGTTAGCCATCGATGCAGAAAACGGAGCAATACCACCATAAATTGCGGGGGCAGTGTTGAGCAGAACAGCTACAATGCAACCAGCAAAAAATTAATTTTTTTCTGAATAATGTCAATGAAACAAAGATAAAAATAAAAAAAAAAAATAATAAAAAAAAACAACAACTTCATAGCGGTGCATTGCCACCGGTGTAGGTATGTGTTCGGCGCCCTGCGCCTGCCGATGATGTCTGCTAAATGATTGGCTTGACATGATTCTTCTCACATATGATTGGCTGGACGTGGTTCGGACAAATTTGCGGGATTGTATGAGAACTTCAAGATCGAGCGAACAAATCTTGTTGTGTAGACAATGAGGTTTAGAGACCCAGAGCCAGATCTGGGTGTTAATAAAACTGAGCAGATCTGGCTGATAAAGGGACAGTGTGTAACTAATTTGGCTTTTAATTTGGCTATATTTGGCTAAATTTGCAGCACGTCCAGATTCACCCTGCTTTCACTGCCTCTACCTCTCCCTCCTCGTCTTCGTCTTCCTATCCCTCTCACTTCATCCAATCATCTCTGAGTCTACAGGTTACAAAGAATGATTTCACACGATGACGTTAGCTATTAGCAGTAGCTTGGTACCAAATACACAGAGGGCATGCTTGTAACTTATCGGCATCAATAAGGAAACAGAATTATATCGTTCTGTGCCTCATCACCTGACGGGATACTCCAACTTGTGCAAGATGTTGACATTTTCACATTTATGAATCTCCACGGCTTCGGTAGTTTGAATTCAATAAGAGCACCACTAGATTGGAGTAATTATTACACACTGGGGCACACCGATCAGATCTGCTCGCTTTTATTTACAGCCAGATCGATCAGCCTGCGTCGAGCCAGTCACATAGCAAACGTCATTGGCAGTCGCAGGGCCACGAGCAGATTTGACCCCCCCGAGCACATCTGGTACCTACACCGGCAACTGGTGTCCCATGATCCGAGGTCTCTGAATTCTGAACTCAGCACTGCCCACTAGTGGAGGAATTGACTTGACAACCAGGGCCACGTAAAAGACAAATAGAAGTATGAGGGTGACAGCGTATGACGAAGTTTAGAATGGACGTCCCTATTTACGTACATGAGCATAAATGGGCCTTTAGTCATCACCATTATTTGCAAAACCTAGTCTGAAGATATGCAACACATACTTTCATAGAGCTTCTTGGAAATGTTGAAATTCATTATTTGATGTGTGACTTTATAACATGGAAATGAACAAATCAGAAAAAAGTGTAAGAGGAATATATCAGCCAAATAAATAAAATTGTTCTTATTTCTAATAATCTATGATTGTCAACTATTGCTGCAACACATCAGATGCAGAGATTTCTGAACATCATAAATAGGGGAAGTGAGTCTGACATTAACTCACAATTCAGTTTGATTCTGATTATTGGGGTGGCGATTCGATTCTGTATTGATTCTCGATTCAAATCGATCTTGATTCACAAAAATACTCTTTTAGTAACAAAGAGTGCCGATTCCAGGATTAAATACATTTCTCTATAAGCTAGGAGGTTTCTAAGGATAATCAGGTGATTCAAAAAAGGACGATGCACAGAGGCAATCTCTTACGACGGAGTATTAGGGCCACAAAAAAAAAACAATGGAAGCAAAGTTTTTGCTTCCATACCAGAGAATAAAGTTGAAATTTTAAGAATAAAGTCGAAATTTCGACTTTATTTTCATCATTCCAACTTTATTCTCCGGAGAAGAAGGAAACAAATATCTTCCATTGTTGTTGTTTTTTCTGTGTGACCCTAATATTCTGTTGTAACATTTCTTTTGGATAATTTATTTTGTTCTCTTTCAAATTTCAAGCAACATGAAGTATGTTTTGATTTCAAATTTTTTGCTTGGAATCTAATTGTTGTATTATTGGGAAAACAATCATCTTTAATCACCCCTGAACAATACAAACTCAAATATCTTATTGTTTAAATGAATGGAATCATTTCAAAAGACACTTACCTTGTCAGTAGTGTCAATTCCTTGACTTCCTTCTGCTGTATTTCAGAGTCAGACTGTTGTTAAAAGATATTTGATCCACATCTTATGCACAAGATTTGGGTCAGATACCATTTATGTAAAACACGTTTGTGTGACAGAAAGATTTTGCATGCTGCAAAACAAATATCAACTTTTCATTCTTCTGACACGGTTCATTTCTGTAGGCAAATTTTTATCTTTGCTCTCTTCAATAGGAAGATTAGAGTACCAGCTCATTGTAGACCTGCATAGTGCCCTTCTTGAGGATCCATCAATAAGATTCATTTTCTTCTATAACGGTCTATTTAGTCAGAAAAAAAAATCTGAAAACATAGTGGTTTATTTGACTTAATTTTTATATTTCTGGACTGTTTGCTCACTTTTTCTGAAACAATGCCTTCATATATTTGGAAACTCATCACGCCAAAAAGCTTTTTTCTTGCAATACTAGTTTCATATTTGACAATAATTATATGAAAGGAACTGGAAAAACCTGAGCAAGAAATAGAAATGAAACAATGACTGATCGCAGGTGGCCTGCATTAATGAGGCCCATGTTGGGTAACCAGGACATGCTGATGAGAAGTGGATATTCATGGACAGAGACTTACAATATAGCACGGATGGAATGCTGCTACACCAGCATTCCTAGGCATGCAGAAGATGTGCGACCATTGGAAACTTCAAAACCCATCTAGATCAGTGATTCCTAACCTGTTTTATGTTTTTGTTATATAATTTAAATAAGACCTCCATCAGACTCCAGTGTAAAGAGTCTATGGCCCTGAAGAAGAAGCGCACTGTTTACAGACAGACATTTTGTTTTCAGTTTGAAGTTGTTGTGCAAGCAGAGCTGGCGAAATTATAATATTGTTTGTCTATTCTTTACCTTTTAGTGCATCCTTTCTCCAGCTTTTTGGATCAGTTGGAGACTTTTCAGGGCATATTTGGGACAGCCCATTAATAAGGAACCGCAGTTATCTAATTTATACATTCCAGAACGTCTTGTACTTTTACTACAGAACACCTTACAATTCGGATCGTCTTGTAATCTGGAACACCTTACATTCCAGAACGCCTCACATTCCGGAGCACCTTGCACTCTGGAATGCCTAATTTTCCGGAACACTTTGGACTCTGGAACGCCTTACATTCCTGAGAGCCTTACATTCTGGAACGCCTTGTACTCCGGAAAACATTACATTCCAAAACACCTTTTACTCTGGAACACTTTATATTCGGGACACACCCTGTACTCTGGAGTGTTTTTGTTTGTTTGATAGTTGCAGACATCTGCTGGTTATCTGGGCTTTTGCTGATTTGATTGAATCAAATATAATAAACCAAACTCAGGGCTTGAATTTGTGTGCTTATAAACTGGAGTCTTTCCATTATCTTGATGAACCACCTTTTTTTTTTTACTTGCAGTTAAAGGAGATGCTGTGAATCCATGTTAATCCAAATTTGTCTAAATAATTACAGAAATTTTACAGCCATTCTTCCTCTGTGAATAAAAGCATGATGCAGAATGTTTGTCTGCAGGATTCCTGTCGTGTGCAAAACACAATCACTGTTAGCAACAATCTTACAATAAAGAATATAAACAAATCCAGTATAGGGATAGGCTCCAGGTATTAAAAATGAATAGATGTGTTACATTAACTTCATATTCTACATCGTCCCAAATCAATTGTTGGAGTACAAAGAAGAAAACCTCCCTGTTAACATTCTGCCAAACACTGAAACTCATCTTTAAACAGACATAGAGTACAATTAAATGTTGATATTTTGTTTTCTGTAGAGAAAAAGAAATGATATAGCCACACAAAACATTTAATATCAAATCAGGATGTTTAAATGATGGTGAACATAAAAGAGTGAACAGGAATTCAATAGCAAATTTACACACAAACATTGATGAAAATATTTTTGTTATTAACCAGAGAAACAAAATAGAAAAAAGAAAAAAAGAAAAAGCTTTTCCTGTAAAATGCAGAAGAGAATAACAATCACATCAGTTTCATACAATTAAAAGACACAGTTTTAAACCAGAAATTGTTTATCAGAAATTTCCAAACAAGCCCAAAACAAATCATGTCTGGAGTCTGCTCAAGTTTCAATCCCACTTTACATAAACCCTAGAAGTAGAACTTTCTCCATCCCCAAAAATCAAGTGCACAAAAATGAATTTACAACCTCACCATTAATGGAATTTATTTCTCATCTTTATTTTACCTAGTATATTTTTCAAACAATTGATATCATTCATATCAGAGCTGTATTCATCCTTCCAAATAACCCAATAAAAAAGTTCATTTGTACCATGTTTTACTTTTAGTCGATTTCAAATCCTCCCATTCCCACAGTATTAATGACAAGAAATACTATATATAAGTTAAGCTATCAAAGCCCTACCCCTTATTGACTAGAGCCCCATGTACAGACATCAGTATGAGATAAATGTAGGTTAGTACAGATGATTTTCCCAACATGTAGTATACCAAACTCTCAGGGATAAACCCTAAAAGACTCTACCAAGCACTGGCATCTAGTTGATTCAGCTGATTTCTCCACACCACACAAACAAGGTGTTATATGTAAGCAGAGACTCTTCTGAATATAAAGATGTCTGTCTCATCACTAGGGACAAAAAGTTTTATTCAACCTCAAAAAAACTCTGTTAATGTGTTCTCCTAGCTGGCTTTGTTTGAAATTGACCATGAAGGTCCTGGTTGTTTCCATGAAGATGAAGGAGGTTTTAGAGTGAATTATTCTGTTACCTAATCCAAAATATCTGTCAGACATCTAAACACGGCCCCAATTACAAAGTCTCTTTTTGGTCCAAATTTGGTCCGTGTCGGTTGTTTAAACACAACCACAAAGACTTTGACGGGCTGACCTGATTTAGCCATAAAAACAATGGACCATGGACGTCTGGTGTTTGGTGGGTACAGCCCTTGAAGTTGTTAAGATATACTTCATTTTTAGCAATGTCATTCTGCACAGAAGGCAGAAAAACCTGTTTTTCATGAAGGAAAGGTTAATATTAACTCTCCAAAGCTTCCTGGTGTCAGTGATGACGTCGTCATCAGCATCTGGCTTGGTGCTGCTGATTTATGAGGAAACTACAGGCTTTAACAGGTTACCACAGTCTGAAGCTCAACTCTCTTCCCTGTAATCGTACCATTTTTTTAAAAATAATTTTGCAGAAAAAGTGGCAGCTTTAATATTTAGTTGTTTTTGTCATTTTATGCTTTTACAAACTAATTTTCCTTTTCTGTGAAGAAACAGCAAAGGCAACACTAAACTGCTGGGCAGATTAAACCCCAAGTCAAACGCGTTGAGAAAACATTCATCATTTTCATTCCAGGAACTCTTCATCAACCAAATTAGACCCCAAGCAAACCTCATTCCCAACACACCCAGTATGGCCACAATTGTGTACAATGCTCTCTGCTTTGATTGGCTAACCCTTTTCCTGACCCCTTGTCCGTGTTCGCCTGGTCTTTGACGAATCAAACCACAGAGCACAGAAAGGCTGCAGAAAGACACAATCACAAAAAAAATCATCAATACGATGAACTCCATGCTAATATTGGTTAACTTTATCGCCAAGCCCATCTTCATAAAGCAAAGCAGCCAGACACAACCGATGCTGATATTTCGGATTCTGACCCATCTTTCATTTTTCAAGCTCAAGTAGGCGACGGGATGAATGACAGCCAGGTAGCGCTCCACACAGGTCAGGATGTGAAAAAACAACTCTCCATACCAGGACAAAATGTAAAGAAGGATCCCCACCACCACGGTGTTTAAGTCCTTCATGTAGATACCATAGTAGAAAACACTACCGACAATGGAGATCATCTCCATGACGACCATATGGTAGGTGAAGCAGTCGGTGTGACTCAGTGCTCTTGCTGAGGAGGTGGGGCACCTTTTCAACCGTAGCTGGAGACCCTGGTACAGGATGAAGATGCAGAGAGGAAGGAGGAGGATGATCCTGATGATGAGGAGGGCAGTGAAGATGAAGGAGTATGGTGTGGTGATGAGGCAATGAAAATAAGAGAATAAGTTGGGGTTGAAGAAGGAAAGGTGTGAAGGAGGAAAGGAGTCATTTAGCGATGTTGTCGACATATCTAGAGGGGGGAGGAGTGAAATAAAATGGATTAGTTATATAGAAATTGCTTCAACTGTTATAGACAAGGGATCTTTTATAAGAAATCTTTTATAAGAAATCTTTTATCTTTTACTGTTGAATTGTAATTCAAAGACTAAATTCCTACAGTTCTCATGCATCTAATGAAAAAATGTAAATATCTTAAGCATGAGACAATTAATATCTTTATATAGGATGATTGTAATAAAATCATATCCATGTATGTTTTTCCTAATCAGTTACCAGAAATAATCTGTGATTAATGGATCAATATGTTCTAAAAAAATATGAATAAACAGTTGTGATCATTTTTTCTGGCTCCAGCATCTCATTATCCCCAGCCTGTTATCACAAGTTCCTTCCCCAACACACATCACTGTTCTTTATAATCTGGTCCCCTGTCCCCCACTGACCCTTATGATGAAACATCACAGGTCAACAAAACTATAGTTAGTAAAATCCTGTTATATTGGAGAAATTTCAATAACTTTTGCAAAGAATTCAAACATTTTTATTTAGCTCGGTAGATCTGCATGTTCTTGGTCCTGGAATGCCCTCCAGGGCCCCTTAAAACTCAGTAACTTGGATAAACTTGGGTACATTAAAGTCTGTAAATTCTGCTCTTTATATGATTTTATGTGTTTTGCATCTGTTTTATTGAACTGTTATTGTGTTTGTTAACTGTTAAAATGTTCAAACCTAGCCAGATTTTCCTCAAAGCCATTCCTGATTTATTTTTAAAAAGGTTGAATAAATCAATACATCTCACATAACAGATTTTATAGACGTTAGTCTGTTGGATATGAATCATTGGAAGCTGAACATCTCCTAAAACATAATATTATTCCATATTACAAAAGATGATAGTACGGAATTTTACTTTGACAAAATACTTCTCAGATGAACCGAAATTTTAATTGATTTTTAATTTTCTCATCTAAACAATAATAACTAATATTGTGTCTGGCATAATAGCTGTAAAGGACACTCACCTCCTGCTGCATTACAGTATCTCAGACTGCTGGAAACTAATCTCTCATCAAATCTACCATACTCAAAAAACCTCAGTGTGCTTGTGTAACAGGTGGGAATAAAGGCTGGGGAGGTTTTGCATGCAAACAAATTTGTAACTTCTCAATCTTTTCATACGGTCCATTTCTACAGGCAAATTTTCTAATCGCTCTCTGTTTCCAGAGCACAGATTGATGACCAGAGCACAGTATCAACACCAGTTCCATCATCTCTCCTTTGCACAGCACACTTTATATAAATATGTATGTTGTGCACAGATAAATGTGGATTTTGTAACACACTTCATAACTTCCTGTACATAGTGTTTATCCTGTAAATACCATTCATGTTTATGCTCTGTTTGTTTTTGCTCACTTTTTTGTCTTTTGCACCACCACCCCAAAGAAACATACTTATTTTCAAAAAAGTACAGAAATGACATAATAATGAATTGTGGACATTGGAATCTAAATATCTTATTGTGGGTAATAGTTAATTTTATAAGTTTTTCCTATATCAACAGTAGTGATGTTAATCCTTTATTTTCCTCATTTTTTATTCTTATTATTCCTGTTTTTTCTATGCTTTTTTTCTATCTTCATTGGTAATGGGTAGGTATTTTATAAGCTACTAGGCAAGGCAAGGCAAGTTTATTTGTATAGCACATTTTCAGGTTCAAGACAATTCAAAGTGCTTTACATAAAACA
>JAOXYM010000005.1:2412542-2430843 GCA_028567055.1 Leptatherina wallacei | reverse complement strand
AAATATGGCAACTAAAGTCTGCTAAATGTGGTAATGAATAAGCATTTAAGTAAAAGCCTAAACATCAACTGGTTAATAATGTGTCCTCAAGTCCAAATGGAGAGGGGATCAACCAGAGGTGGTTTCTGGAATAATAAAATATTACATCACAACTTGATTTGATTAGTTGATTGATTAATTAAAAATGCAAAGTGGCATTGATGACATAACTCTAGGTTTGACTACAAAAAGGAGGTTATTCCCAATTGCAGCAATCATTGCAAAGAAGTTATCTTTGAAGAAATCAATTTATGTACATGAAAACTTGGAAAAGATTCACTTGTTACTGCTGTAAACATATTTCAGACTGATAACCTTACTCTTCAAATGATCAATGTTTATATTAAAGGCAACGCTTTGCCATTTGTACATATTTTGATGCATGAGTTTGAGACCTTTGCATCTATTAAAACCATTTCTTAAAATCATTTTGTGTTCAATTTGACATGCTTCCTGCCCTCCAGTGGATTTATAGATATTCTATAGTTGAATGCAGGGATCTCCAACTCTGGTCCTCGAGAGCTACTGTCCTGCATGTTTTACTTTCTCTACTACAACATACTGTACCTCACTCAAATAAAAAGCCTGTTAATAACCAGTTAAATAGAGTCAGGTGCGTTGCAGCAGGGAAACATCTAAAACTTGCAGAACAGTTGCTCACAAGGACCCTGCCTTAAAGCAAAACTATTGTACTTTTTTCTTTTTGATTTTCATACGGCGCCCCCCCCCCCTAACAACGGCTAATTTGGAATCTGTCTTGCATCCCGTCTCTTCTCTGAGGTCTCTCCAGCTAGTAAAAGTCAGTCTAATGTTTGATCTTTTGCTCTGTCACTTTGTCTCTTTCTTTTCCTCACTTCTTCCAATAATGTCCTCTTGTGTTTCCATTCTATATCAGCCATGGTGCACATTTAAAAATCAGCAGTGGGTTGATGTTCAGTTGCTAGCATGACACATGTTACCATAATGCGTAATGCTGTGATAAAGGGATGTGCTGGGACAGAAAAAAAGGTATAAAGTGTACTTTCTCAGCCTTGGGATGCTGCAGGGACACAATGGCTTCAGGAATGTGATGAGTGTCCCTGTGCCACGATCACGAGTCAGAAACACAGTTTTTAAGGCAGAAACTTATATAGTGTTACTTTAAAGCATCACTGTTGAACTTTGGCAGATTTTGGCACTTTGGCACCTCCTAGCGAGGGCTAATTAGGTATAGTTATGCATCCTATCTTCTCTGAGCACTCTCCAGACAGTAAAAGTCAGTCGGTTGACATTAATCTCCTAGTAATGTAAAGTTCGTAGGTTGTAGCAGCACAGCACACGTTAGCATCCAACAATGAGGTCTGCTATAGGACCACATGTTAAATCTCCCCTAGAGCATATAACTGCCCTCTAGCGGACAGAGGTTTACAAAAGGTTCTTATCATTAGACTCCTCTGATGTTTCTTTGCTGCATGATCTACGGTGCGTGTTCAAAACAGCCAACGTGTTGTTGTTCAGTTCTCTGCATGCATCGCTGTGCCGTAAAGCAAAACACTGCTGTCACATGATGCTCCAAGCTGAGGGAAAAAAGTTGTGAAATTCTTTTTCTCAGCCTTTGGATGCTGCAGGTCAATGGTGGCTGCAGGGATGTGCATAATGAATGAAAATCTTATGTAGGGAATCATTAACAAAAATGTCTGCCCCCGATGGTTACAGTTGTAACAAAAAAGAATAGTTTCTCCATTACATACGTCAGGCTTTACAAGGCTAACACTTAAACTGCAGAAATCAATATATGGGAATTTGAATTTTCTTGATTTAAAACAAGAAAATAATTAAAATGTTACTTCTTCCATAAAGAAATCCCCATAATATACACCAGTGTGCCCTAAATCAATCATCATCTTCACCCATTAACCCCCAGATATATCTGTCATCCAACATTAAATTCTTATGAGCCTATAACTCATTTAAAGATATGTGTTCAAAAATGCAACTGGAGCACTGATAGAGGCATAGACTTCCAGAATATTGATGATTTGTAGGAAGAGTTTTAACCTTTTGGTTTCATGAGAGAAGTTGACACTTTCAAGATGGCAGTCTGTTGTCTGAAGATTTCTTGGACTCAGCGTTTTGTGTTTTGTGTTACTCAACAATTTGTGATGCCTCTGCAACCACGTCCTCATAGTTCTGAGTTTAAAACAAACCGAGGCTACTCAGACCTGCAGGCAGTGCATAAAGTGGTGGATTTGCAAATAACAGTCAAAAAAGTTTCTTTAATTAGAAAGTGAAGAAAAATATATTTCCATGCTGCTGCTTTCATCTGGCCAGCAGCATGAAGACAACTGATCATCAAACACACTGAGGGGGACAGAATAAACACACACTTCCACTGCCATCTTTTACCAGCATTTCCTGCACAGCTACTTCCTCTTCCTGTCTGTGTTTAGAGAAGGGGAGGGATGGGGGGGCTTGCTTTAAACTACTTAATTGCTGCACACTTTGATTATATACACGCACACACACATAGAGACACAAGCACACCCATAGAGATTTGGGCCTGTGGAGTCCTGTTTTTGTTGAGAAACACTTCAGAAGAGATGGATTTGCTGGACGGGTGGAAACGTACTTCCACACAAGCTGAAAGACAGGATAAAGTTTTGTCTTTTTTAGATGAAGTAATATTTCTCTGAAAAGCTGAGATTCTCAAAGCACCCTTCTTCATGCTCGGCTTCACGCCTTTAAAATAATCACAGTGTGTCTTTCTCACTCTACCTACACATTAACACTCCAAATAAACACACAAACTCAGGTGATGAGTCATGTCTGAGACAAGGAGGCTCAATGCTTGGTGTATGGTGCCAACGGCCAGAGCCTGGTGTCAAACATTTAGCATTTGGATGGATGTGTGTTAGAGTTTGGATGTTCGCTGAAGTGTGAAACTTTGGACACGGGAAAGAGACGACAGTAATTTCCAGAGTTTGTGCGTGGGAGAGAAGAAAATGAAAACATGACAATCTGACCTCAAAATCTAGAACCCAACAGAAAAGTCTTCCATAGTAACTTCACCACTCTGTCTAGGCGTGGAAAAGGCGGTGGTTTGTGCTGCGGAGCGGCCGGCTGAGTGGAGAACCAGATGTCCTGCAGTACTACAAGAACCAGCAGTCCCGCCGACCAATCAGGACCATCAACTTGAATCTTTGTGAACAGGTACGCACGAGAAACCAAACAGCTTTTCAGGCCACCATTAAAAAGTCAGGTTGGAGCGCCATGAGTCTAAGTACTTGCCAATAATATTTTAACAGAAGCATCTGTTTTTACTCTCTCTCCTCCAGGTGGATGCCGGCCTTTCATTCACAAAGAAGGAGCTGGAGAGCAGCTTTGTTTTTGACCTGAGGACGGAGGAGAGGATCTGGTACCTGGTGGCCGAGTCTGAGGAGGACATGAACCGCTGGGTGACGTCCATCTGCCTGCTCTGCGGCTTCAACCCAACTGATAATGGTAAGAAATTTGCATCTTACTCGTTTAGCATTTGGAATGAGTGTGTGTGGGAGGGTTGTGGTTGAGTCAGTGTGAAAACTAGTAGGAGGAGACGAGAACATGCAAAACATGAAAAGAGTCATAAAAAGGTCCAAGGTAGGATTGTGAGCTTCAAGAACAAAGTATTTTCCATTCAAGTCAAACAATAATATGTTATTTGACACCATTTAAACCTAAAATACTGATATGCAGATATTTCATTTATAGAGGAAATTATTTGTAGCCAAGTATAATTGCTGATGGTGTTTATCTCAAACAGGCTGACCGAACCAAACATTACTTCTACAAATTAAGAAAGAACCATTTGTATTCCATGTCTTCCTGATCTATGAAACCGATGGGACTTTGTGATTTCTCCTCATAATAATAAGGAATAACCTATCTGATCTTTTTTTGACATCAAAATCCCAGCAGGAATTTGAGACAACAGATTTAGAAAATAAAAAGGTGTAACAGGATGGCTAAGGCCCGGTTTACACAATGACGCTGAAGTGTTTTTGTGTTTTGGCGTCTTGTTTACACAGTAACAGAGTTTTGCAGATGAAGGTCTGAGAACAGGCCCCAGGGACGAACCCGAAAAACCCGAACCGGAATCTTTTGGCAAGAATGAAACGAAATGAAATATACTTTATTTGACGTCTGCCACATTATCTTGTACTTGCACACACTCGCACACACCCGCACACAACATGGCAAGAACCATGAAGAAGTCTGTTTCTCTTAAAGCAAAACCTGCTTCTTCCTCAACATTCATCTCTTCAGCGAAGATGCGATATGTGCCAGATAATCAATGCACCTCTACAGCAGAGGGTTAACACAAGACGCCTCTGGATGACACCTAAGAGAACAAGTTACGGTCAAGTTTTATAATACTTATTCTTATACTTTTATATTCTTAATACTATTTATATTAAAATGTCACCGTACCGTGGGCACGGAATTTCTACTTTCTGTATGTGTTACACACCTATAGAAAATTTGACAATAAAGCTACCTTGAATCTTACACAAATGGGGGGTGTCATTGCATGGAGATAGTTTTTGTCCCACTAGTGTGTAAATGCATTTTTTCTCGACTGCTGCAGGGGAAAATCTCTAAGTTTTGCATGAAAATGCTGACGTATTTTTATTTTATTTTTTTTAAAGAAGTAACTTGTCCGCTCAGCTCATGAAATTCTTTAGCTTAGCGGTGAGACAAAAAAAAAAGCTAAACACAGTGATCATAATTTGGACTAATGGGGATTTATTTGAACTGGGTCACAATGAATTTGTTTGAATTGATTGTATGTAAAGTGCCTTAAATGACTGTGTGAACCCAGGCTTTGCAGGTAAAGCTTAATCTAACTAAATTGAAAAAGCTAATGATGTGATTCAAAACAAACAACACAGGGCATGGTTGCAAAACAGTCAATTCAACACTGTTGTCAACCACAAAACTAGCTAGCTATCAATAAAAATCAAGACTTTCCCATAGCAAAAAAGGGTTTTGTCTGTTGTCTACACTTCAATTTAACAAAACGATAGGAGGAGTGGGATTAAATATAGTTTGCTCAGGTGTTGCAATAAATTATATACAACATTGTTGCACTATCCTCTTTAGAAATGAAGCTAAACAAACTGTTTTACTGAAACCAACTGGCAAAGAGATATCATCTTATCTGTATGATATTTATGGCAGCTGCCATGTCTGTTATTGGTTCCCATTACAATGTTCTCAGCATGATGTTAGCAGGATGTCACTGACACCTAAAACCAGTTTGTGTTTATTCTCAGCGCAACATTCTGACTGAGATGTGAGAAGAGATTTCAGTAAATATTCCCCTTCTGTCCCTTTAATTACATTTTCTTTTTTCTACCTGCAACGGGAATTTCTGGGCTTCATCAGACATGTAGCACCAGTCAAAAGTTTGGGCACATGCACCTACCCATTAAATTTGGATGAGTATGTATGTACAGCACAATGGGTTGCATCATGTATGTAATTCCATTTAATTGTAGAGGCATAATTAGACTTTATATGATGTCCTACTGAAGGATTTGGTAATATTACTTCTTGACAAGATCATGATTCTTTTTGATTAACTTCATTAAGTTTAGCTTTCCCTCAGTCTGGACATGGTTCACTCTGCAGATGTTGGCCTGTTGCAGCCAGATGTCATAATAAAAAAAAAACCTGCTTCTAGTTATTTAACCTCGTCTTTGGTATATTTTTTTTCTTTTTTCTACAGTTCCAGAAAGACCCTCAAGCTCAAGCTCCTCTTCGGTCACATCTATAAACACAGCCAGTAGCACCCCCACCATCTCCATGGTAACAGGATCAGTACCACCCCCGTATGATCCAGTGAGCGTTCGACACCTGGACCAAGATAGCTACACAGAGGACGACTACCTGTGGCTGTCAAACTGCCAGAGTCACATCAGGTAAACCAATGGCACCCGAAGGGACCTGGCTAATAAGTCTTTAGAATAGTTTGTGACTCATGTGAGTTTAAAGATTACCTGTTAATTCCCGGCAGGATGAAGGTTAGCAAATATCCCAAAGACACGGGGAATTAAACCCTACAAGTTTAGACGTGTTTAATCTGAACTGCAATTAGATGTTTATTTTAGATCACGCCTACAGATTTTTTTAAAAGCCTGACATGATGGATGTCTGCAGGACGGTCCTTAAAAACACAATAAAAACCATTTTCTATTTCTGCCGGCTAGATTCTAATCCTTCTAGTTCATGTGAATGCCATTTGTAAAGCAAGAAAACTTGCTTAGAAAAAGATTTTTTTTTAAAAACCACTTAACCCAGAGCTGCCTTTGACCAGAATACAACCACCAACTTTCTGTTTGAATGAACTGGCCCTTTAACTAACATATATTGATTATTTTTCTCTCTCTAGGCCTTCTTTAGGTTCCTCCACCTCTCTTGAAACAGACTACGACAACCACTACGCTCCACCCTCTGCCACCTCTTCCTCTTCTTCCTCTTCCTCCTCTCCTTCCCTCCCTCCTCCATCCTCCTCCAACTTTAAAACAGCCCCTTGGACAGTAGCTGCCATGACGAGCCCCCTCAGCCTGTCTCTGGATGCCAGCATGACCCCCGACTTCCAGAAACGAGCCGGCAGACCCCGCTGCCACCCTTCCCCTCATCCCAGAAAGCACTCTTTAGATTTCCAGCTGCGTCCGGTGGGAATACCTCTGAGCGACGACACGCACGTCAGTGTGCATCCATATGCACAATCACTCTCCATCAGTGGTTACCAGATTCCTCGTCCAGCATCCACACCACAACCTCCTCCCCCTCGTCGCCCGTCTTCTACCCCCAGTGTGGACTCCCTAACCCAGGCCGAGCTGCACACCTCCATCCCTACTCCGCCTCCTCGGCCACCCAAGCCTTTTGCCATCACAGCCCATGGAGAGAACTCTATGTATGTGGGACCTGCCACGCTACCCCGAACCAACTCAGAGCCGGAGCAGAGGGATGGATGTGTGGAGGGATATTTGCCGAGGAGTAACACTATCAATACTCCGGGACGCATGCACACAGGTAAGACAAGAACGCTGTTTTCTTGCTGAATGTCTCAGGGGTTTTGTAAATCTTTTGAATCCAGATGTAATGAATGATTGTAGAAATCACTCCGCTGCAGCACAACAACGTAAACCCTGGTTTAGATTAAACACATGACTTATAAAATGGGCAAAAAAGTTTGCTTAGATATCAAGATTTCAACACAACCACAACATCTCAACAACTGGATAAAAAAACCGGTTGCAGACACCACTGCATCGGCAGCATATTTAACTCACTGTCGCTCTAAAATCATGAAATACATACAATGCAATTTTGCCAGGAGCCATTAGCATCTTTAATACACACAGAAGGTCGACTTTACAGTGTTCAATGCTCCAGGTAAATATGATTCAGCTAGTTAGAAGGCTACATCAGTCTATTTTTATAAACGGTCTATGGTTAGATATAACACCAGTAGTCTAGTAGCTCTGCAAAATCAGAATATCATTTTAACTTTTTTTGTTGTTGTTTAGTTTTAAAACTTTTAACAAACCTCATTCAATATATTTGTGACTGAGATTTCCTGATGTTACGACCTTTGGACAGAAGCTGTTAATGTTTGTAGGGAAGGCTAAACATCGGATATTGACCAACGTAGACAGGATGGATCCTCACATCTTCTTTAATTAACCAGTCTTATAACCAGTAGGGAGGTTTTACATGAAGTGGCAGAAAAACATAATTGCCTTCAAAGTGTTTACAAGTTTGCATTCATAGTAAATTCCAAGTCCAACAAACACCATTACTTAGCTTTTTCTTGGTTCCATCCATCTCCAGAATATAAAAGTAGCTTCTGAATGCTTAACTCAGCGTCTGATTAAAATTTTATGGCTGAAAACATCATCAGCTGATGCACACAGCCTGTGAGCTGTACATGCAAGGTGGTAAACCTTCCTGTTTTATACATGCTGCTCCTTTTTTGACATAAGCAGTCAATGAAGTGGTCAATATTTTTCTTATTGATTGTGTTTTTTTCTTATAACCCAGTTATATTTGTACTGAATAGATGCTGAATACTGGATTCTTGTATTTAAAATATATACACGAGACATGGCCCAAAATGGTGAAAGCTTTAGGAAAGTATTGAAATGAGTTATCTGTTCTACCATCCACCATCCAAACCTGCCTCTTTACGAGGCAATCGTTGACCTTGAGTGGCAATTGTTGATGTCATCACAGTTTGAACATGAACTGGTAGAAACGTTACTTGTAGCACGATGGGAGGTGTACTGCATGAGAAAACAGGGGATGGATGAAAAATCAAATGCTTCAATCTGAAGGATGCTGTCTGGGCTCATTTAGGCTCCCTTTACGTACATAAATAAATATCTGTTTTAAACATCACTGCCCACATACGCCAATACATCCACTAGAGCAGTGGTTCCCAAACTCGGGGTCGCATGATCATTTCAGGGGGTTGCCAGATAATTGTGAAAAATGTATAATCAATATTTATCAAAAAAATGTGGGATTTTTTTTTCATTATGGCTGTCAAAATTAAGCCATTAATGCAGAGATAAATCTAAAATTAGTTTAATTTTTAAACACATTAATGCATAAATCCCCATTAATTCATGAAGACTGACAGTTTTTAAGCCTTATATTTAGAGGACCCTGCAGGATGACCCGTCTGATATCATACAATAAATTTTGGGGGGGAGGGGTCGCGAATACCAATGTATGTTATCTTGGGGGTCGTGGCTCAAAAAGTTTTGGAACCCCTGCCCTAGAGGGCAGAGCAGAGTTCACCTCTGAGTTTCAGTAGTGATATATAATAGCAAACCTGCAACAATGGAGGAGATCATGATAATGTAGTGTCAGAAAGAAAGGTAAAAAGAGCTAGCACAGTAGACGGTGGTGGTCTGAACAGCCTTTTCATCTATACTCCTCAACACTACCCCAATAATTTTCCAGTGGTACTGCTACATTTAGGTGCAGTTACGGCCTGTATTACACCATGGGTGAATGCTCTGCCTCAGCAACTCTGACATGAGGGCCACTCCACTAAAACGACATGGGAATTAGTTTGGAAAACTAGAACACTTGCCCACTTTGCCCATTGTAAAAGCTGCCTCTTGCCATGTTTGCTGTGTTGGTATTAGGGCTGGCGTTTACTATTGCAATTTTTCGATATTGCAGATTTTTGGTTTGCTTTTTTAACACCAAACCATATGAAAAAGTTGAATGATGACGATGTCTACAGACTATATCTGAAGCCATACATCACATGTGACCAGTTTTTAAGATTTATTCAGCAGTAATATATTTGAACCAGCTGAAAATGAAGCATTTAAATTTGGAAAAAAAAATCAATTTTGATCTTAGAAAAAATCCCCCCAAAAAGTTGTAAATTAAAAGATGGCTGTTAGGTTGTGGCTAAGTTATTTAAAAGCAATATTGGCAGATGAAACGCCTCACAATGTGTATGACTTTATGATGTCTGCTTATATGGTGAAAACAAACTATATTACATCTATGTGCAGATACATCTTCTGTGGTGTGTTGGACATGTGCAAAGGATTACAGATGTTTTGAAGACGCAGAATGACAGATAGACAGTCCTTTGAAGGATCCTTGACACTGAAACGGTCTATAGAGATTTGATAAACTACCAGAACAGCAGCATTTATATGTCCTTGGTTACGTACTTATTTATACAGACCAATTTGTCATGTGATCACATTGTCACACCGGTTAGGACACGCTGATTCAGCAAAACTTAAGATGTAAACATAATTGCAAATACCTTCAATTTAAACGGATTAATAAAAACCATGTGTTGAGTATTGTAGCAGCAGTATTGTAAGTCAGTGAAACGGATGTTGTTACTTTAATACTTTGTTTCAATGGTGGCATTACCAACAGGTGCCAGAGTTGTAACCTTGGGACCTCAGAAGAGATCAGAGCACGACCGTTAAGAGGCTTTATTGTGCTGAAGTAACAGCATTAATGGATTATTTCCTTACAGCTGAAGCATTGTGTGCTTGTTTGCACCATAATTTCATTAGCATTAGACCCATTAATGAGACAAGAACTTTGACCAGTATTACACAAAGAAATCTTTCTGTAAAAACTCTTTAGTAGAAAATAAGCATTCAGTATTTTTTTGATGTAGGCTGCTTACAAATGAAGTGAAGAGGAAGTTTAAATCTGAACTCTCCCGATTTGCACATGATCAGACATGTTTTGTAGACAAATGTTTGCTTGTACCAACAACTCTGCACATCTGCATTCACATCTGGTCAAGCTCCATTTCTACTTTACAAGACGACTTGTGTGAATGGAGGTCCAAAAACTGCACAAATCTGTAGAAGTTGGGTTTTTTATTCATGTATCCTTTTTTATTTGGTTTATGTATCCCGTCACATTTCCATATAAGAGGAAGCCACATTCTAAGAACAGCTTTACCGAGTTAGGTAAGAGAAAAAGCCCTTACTGTTTATTCTGACTCATTGTGTTCTGTAAAAAGAATCAGAAAAAAATACCTAATTATTAAGAATTAAGTTGTGTTATTGTATGAGAGCAGTAAGGGAAGCAAACAGGAAGTAATTGCATAGTGGTCTATGGTACCTTTACCAGCATTATAAACAGTAAGCATTCATTGAAATGTCTGATAAGCCACGTTTTGCTCTTCTGTTAAAAAATACTCAAGTATTATTTGTTTGCCGTATTAAGCTCTGATGTCTCTCCACTGTGTTTCAGGCTCTGAGTCTTTTTTCATTCCTCGGTCTTTGTCTGACAGAGCAAGCATGTTTGAGTTCAGCGAGAGCTTCAACAGTTACTTTGTAAGTTTAAAACAACATTAATAAAACACATCGTATCATCTTTTATCCCCCAGCTCAGTTTCTTAGTTTCCCAGTTCATCTTTTATCCACTTCCTCTCCTCAATTCTTCTCTCTCAGTTCAATAAAGGCATGGTACCTCTGGGCAGCGTTTGTTCTGAGGATGATGATGTGGATGAAAACTATGTTCCTATGAGTGCAGCTACCACTGAGCCACCTGTAGCTCCAAGGTGAGTATTTATTTCACAAAAAGTAGCTTTTTGATAATTGTTTTTTTTTTTATTGTATTAAACGGCCTCTCTAGATTCAAGGTGTCACTGCTCATCAATATGAGTATTTTTCTCACTTTAATCTACAATTCTTTTCCAGAGTGCCTCCTGATGCTTCTTCTGACCCTTCTGCTCAGCTCCAAGACAACAACTACGTCCCCATGACCCCTCTGACTCCTTCCATCCCCACTCACTCGAGCCCCGTCATGGTTGACTTGGCACTGTTGGGGCGGCAAGTCCCTCCACCTGCCCACATGGGATTTCGTAACTCCCCGCTGACTCCAGGGGTCCCCCTCACCCCGCCAATCCGGAGGAATACCAATGGAGGTGAAGTCAAAGCCATGCCCCCTCCGATCCTCCGCAATCTGAAACCACAACGGAAAGGTAAGGGGAGGGGGGGGGGGGCTGCTAGGGAACATGTGATGGGTTATCCCGCACCAAGATACTGATGACCGGGGCTCAAGGCTGTAACAGTAAACACTGTCTGAGTGGAATATTGCTGTCATTATTAGGTTGTCTGGACCAACATGCAGGCAGTTAATAACTTTATTTTATTAAATCATTTCACAGAAATGAACATATACATTAAGATATGCATGATGCAGCTGGGTTGAACCTTTAAGTAAAGAAGAAATGCAATAAGCTGTGTTGGTCCTTACAAAGACAGTGGGACAGTGTTGAAATGATAGATGATGTGATGCAAAAGCATCTTTTTTTGCTGTTGAATTATTTCATTACTGCTTTAAAATCTGTCAAATTGGCAGAAAAATTGTGTACAAAGGTTTATTTCCATTATATAGACAGTAAATGGTTGATCTCCTTTGCAGGGGTTTGTGCCAGTCAGCCTGTGGAAAGAAACGGTAGCCATGCTGCAGGAGATCCACCGCTTAAAACCAAAGGTACAAATCACAAAAAAGAAATAAGATCAATTTCATACCATCTTTGGTAGTTTAACAAAATGATCTGTGAAGCTACACAGAAGAGAAGAAAACAACAGAAAAACAAGTAAGCACATCTGAAGGTATCATCTGAAATATTTATGTTACTACTGCTAAATTATTTCATTGCAGAGTAAATGTCAGGCTTTTAGAAAAAAGAAAACTAACCTTTTAGCCAAATGTCCCAGTAGTAGCAAAACTAACAGATGGCTTTAACATGCGGGAACATTTTATTTTTTTAAAATGAAAACCATTTTCCTCACACAAAATGTGGAACTTGTGTCCACTACTTCCTGTAATTACAAAGCAACTAGACCCACAGTTAATGATCCATATAAAAGAAATTTAAAAAAAGCTAAAATTATCCTATTTTTATCAACTATGATTAATGTATAAACTCATAAAACCATTATATTTGCAACTTTCCACACTTTTTCCCAACACACTCTCCAATTGAAACATTCATGATGGGTAACTTGATCATATTCTTAATGGTGCCTTGTAAAGTAACCCCCCACCCCACCCCCACCCCCCCCACCCTGGAAATATGACTCACATGATATTTCCCACATCAGACAAGACATCATTCTGAAATGTTTCCTTTTAAGAAGCCACAAAATCCTCATGAGAGGACATGGCTCAGGGCGGCTGGATGTTGAGCAGACCTTTCAATCACTGATGAGCTCAACATACATGCTCCCAGTCAACTTTTTCCCAAATAATTTCACTTTGAGGTAACTTCAGTTCGTACCGTCACTTCTTGCCGGGTTCAGGGAGTCGCATCTCTCGGGATTAGGAATCAAAATGACTTGGTTAGGGTTTAAAAACCATCACGGTTAGGTTAGAGGTCCTGCATCCCTCAGATTTAAACCGAGGTAATTGTGGTCTGAATAAATATATTTAGGAAGAAGACAAATTCTCCTTTCCCATTAGTCCACCTGGTGTGGCCAAGAAGAAAGATTGTCTTGTCTTTATTTATGTATGCCAGCTTGAGGGTTCAACCTATCATACAGTACAGTACAGACCTCTCTTACAGAACTGATAGGTATATTTAGTGACTGAGAGCGCTCTACGATTGAAGAATCAGGATTTTTTTTTTTGGTAGGAAAGCAAAGGTGCTGTGACCAGAGAAATATTTGCTGTCTACAAACAACTCCGACCTTTAATATTTTTTTATCAGTTTTATAAAATGCAGTATCATGAGATCATTTGTACTCTACATCAGTTATGTACTGTCAGAATGTTCATGTAGTATAAGAAATGTCCCTTTAAATATTGTTTCTGCTGTGTTTACACACAGAAAATGAATAACTTAACCATGAAACCGCTTGTATTTCAAAACAAACCCATTTAAACTGGAAGCGTTTCTGTTCCTGATTCAGTTGATGAGTTTCTCTTCTTCCAGCGGCCCTTTCTGTTTCATGCCATGTCTCTCATGTTCCCCTTTTTGCCTCTTTGAGCTTTAATTATTTACCTGCTGGCACTTTGCCTGACAAGGCGGCAGCGTAAGATCCTGACAGCGACACACACGTAATTCCACTACAACACATGTGGAGCAGCCGCTCATAGAAACGTTTAAATATTAATTAAGGTTCAAAGTTTAGGAGTTGCACTTGCAACACTCTCAGTTTTAGAGTTTACTTCCTGTAAAGTTGCTACAACATGTTTTATCCCTCGTATGTTATCGCCTCTCCCATGTTAGTTAGTTTTTATTTGAACTAAGTTACATAGAAACATGGCAATGCTTTATATTGCCTAATGTTTTTTTATGGGGGGTGTTTAACCATAAGTATCTAAGAAGCAGCCAAGGTGAGATGTTTATATTTACTAAATACTATGAAAAGCACCAGCTCTTCTATTATTAGCTCTTTTTGCATAGGAAACTGTGGAACATCCTTTCCTAAAGAAAGGAAATGACTCTCCTTATTTCAACATTTAAAGTAACTCTACAATATTTTTTCAAAGGGATCTGCGCGAGAGCCGCCTGACAACATCATGCATTTTAACTTCTGGGCCTTAAATGTTTCTCAGATGCATTTTCTCAGTGATTTAAGAAATCAGATTATGGTCTGAACAACTTAGAGCATGATTTAAGACACAGTGTTTCCCCTCCAACATCTAAGTCTTGGACTTGCTTAGCTTAGCTTTGAACAGAAAATTATAAACAAAGGAAAACTGCTACGCAGAATGCACCTTTAAGCACATATTTCTAAAATCAGTCAGCACATAAAGCTGCTTTTATTAATATTCACCAGCCTGTCTAACCTTGTATCTCAAAGCCTCTCTCGGCTTTAACTTTGAAGCAGGATAGCCCCTCATAGTTCAATAAGTGGATTAATTATCTCAATCTGAAAATATATTATCAATTACTAATCATATTTAACAACAAATAAGGAAAAAAGAGATTTTATCTGTTAGAATTAGCTCGAAGCCACTGATGCAACTCTGGTGCCACGTCCAGTGTTGCTTCAGTGGTTGACGAGTCAAACCACTAAAGCCAGGACCTCCTACCATAATAAAGACTATATCTCTGATATTATACACAATTTTAGCATAATTAAAAGTAAGTATTGTAGCTGTAGCTACTGCCGCAGAATATAAATCTTCCCTTTGTGGGATCAATAAAATCTTATCTGAAATACAGCTTTTATTTATTGGTTCCATACATCTCCTGCTGTTTTAAAAGTTCTAACTAGTTAAAAAAAAATACATGTGAATAAATCCTTTCTTCTCTTCTCTTTATCTCCCAGTGAGGCCAGCTCCGCTGGACATCTCTCAGGTCCCACAGGACTGGCAGGAAGTCCCGCCCCCAGTACGCTCACCGGTCACTCGAACCTTCACGCGAGCGTGAGTTTCTGAATGTTTGCGTGTGTGTAGGGAATAGAGTTTTTCAGCAGTGTGAAGAGGAAAATGCCAAACATTTCCACATCACCGTGTAGAAAACACCAGCAGGATGTCTGAGCGCTGCGCTGCTGCCACCTGGTGGAGATGAAGGATACTGCGATATGTTATAACTGATGATGGCAAACAGGGAACCTTAAATAGATATATACAGTATGAAGAGTAAAAGCCTGATATGATGAAGAAAATGGAGTGATGATCTCTCTGATCAACCCTACAACATCGTATTTTCATAGGATGAGTTTGGATAAACAAATTTTGTGAATGAATCGTTAACTGATTCCTAATATGACTGTTTTTGTTTCAGTCCATCCAGCCGACGGCCGATCCAGCCAAGCTCCGCTCAAAGCTCCTCCCCATCGTCTGATTCTGATGACCCGGATGACAGCTATGTCGCCATGACAACCTCCAGTCTCAGTTTTAGTGCTGGGGAGCCAGTAAACATCATAACATTCCTTCTATCTTTAATTTTCTTACTTCCCTCGACATTTATTTACATTTCTTTTACTACTATTCAGATATTCCAGCTCTTCTTTTTCTTTTCACATTCTTTTATGAGTTTTTTTCCCCTCCGTCCTTTATAATCTTCATTTGGTCACAGAAGTGTGAATGTTTGTGTTTGCAGTCGCTGAGGCTGATGCTGCACCGAGCTTCGGAGGGCGGAGTCAGCAGCCCGTTGCTACGGCGAGCCAAAAGTGAAAAACAGGTGGAGTATCTGGACCTGGACCTCCACACTGGACGATCAACACCTACAAGACAGGTAACACTTGTCTGTCATGTTACAAAAATCCCTCTAAAAATCATTTACCTGTATCGTATAGGCCTACCTCTGAGTGAACATTTTTGATTGTCTAAAAGTAAAAAATGATGAGATTTTGACCACTAAAAGGCAAAAATTCACTCTTTTATCCCATAAAATCTTTTTTTTCCTTTCCTCTTACATCTAACCATTGCATCTTTATTGTGCTGTTTCATTTTTCTAGCAAAAAATAAACAAATAGTTTAATATAAGCTGCAAATTTGAGCTTTTTTCTGTGTCTGTGGAACCAGAAACGTTGTACAGCAGAAGGCGGAGCCAACAATGAGCAGGGTGGAGCGAGCGAGGAGCGTGCACGAGGCGAGCGCACACGTGTGGACTATGTGGTGGTGGACCCTAAAAGGACCAAGGCCCTAAAAAACACCCGCGAAGCATGGCATGATGGGAGAATGTCCACGGAGAAGGAGAAAAATTAGACACAAGAGCATACACGCTGTTCAGAAACACGACACAAACACACACAACTTTGTTTGAAAGTAAGCTAATGATGAACTCGCAGAAGAAGAAAAAATCCCAATGATCACTCATCTCATTTTTCATGTCCAGCCAAAGTGTGTATTACAATACGAAGCAGTTTTATACCACTTTACAATAAATCATCAAGCGTTTGTGAGTTGTCAGTAACTCCTTAATGTTCCTGCAGGAACATTTAATCAAATGTAGATAAGTGTGAATGTTGGAGGACGATGATACTTGAAGTTTTCTCATGATTAGTTCACTAGCAAACAGACCAGAAAGTTAGTGCGTTGGCTTGTGTTTCAGCATTTTCTTACAAGAACAGTTCATATTTATGAAAGGTTCCATTAACTTAAGACAGCAAACACCTGGAGAGAGTCCAACTGGTCAGTACAGACTGACTGGTGTAATTCTCCTGGCAAACTTAAAACAGTTTTATCATTGTCTTTATCATGACTAAATGAGGAATTTTATTTATCATGTAATTATCATGAAAAGTCTTTCCAACATGCTCTTCTTCTACATTTCAACTCCACAAGCCCAACTACTGCATTTCAAGCTATTTTAGTCTTTAAGAGTCAAGCATGAACACTAGAAAAGTTCTTCTCTTGTCATAAATCATAATAAGGTTAGACTAAATAATTGTAAATAAAAAGCTACATGACCTCAGTGTCGTGTTTCAGTTTGGTTTAGTGGGTATATTATTGATTGTAAATGCTTTAACAAGCACTTTGTGACATTTTTTATACCCTTTCTGTTATAAGAAGGTGTGGTATGAGGATGATCCGGGTCTGTGGTCAGGATTAAAAATGCATGAAGTGAATTAGCTGAATGTGATCCAACCTGATGAAAGTTTGACAAGTGTTCAGCTTTATTAATGCATCAGAGGATTTTTCTCCTTTACACACTTAAGTTAAAAACTTTTTTTTTTTTTTAAACTGCCAAGTCTACAGAAAGACCTGTTTTCTTGGAAGGATGGAAAGTGCCACGGAAAATAAAGTAATATAGTATGAGACTAGGCCAAAAATGTACAGCACATTTAAGCTGTTTTTAGCCAGAAAACTGGAGCTACTGAGGTTCAAGTCAGCTGACTTGGTTGTTCTCCTTCCAGTGTTGGCTCAGAAAAACTGAGGTCATCCAGGTGAATTTCTCCTTTTAGAAACGGTAAACTGTTCAAATACATGCGAAACGTTTCTCTTAGCAGTGTGAACTGAATAAGAAACCATCCCTGTTACTCTCTTAGCATCACATTTCCTGTTGGGATACAGATGAAAGTGAACTGTGAAAAAAAACAATAGATGTTTTGTTGATTAAAAAAAATCAAATTATTTTCTAATGTAAAAAAGGAAATCCTGGAGTGAATGATTTCAAATCAAAACATGATGTATTAAATCTGTGACTGCTGAAAAAATACAATCACAGTCCTGAATAAAGAGTACAAAATCACTCTTTTTGTGTTTTTACTTATTTAAAGAACAACATTTTTACCCATGTGGAACGTATTTGCAAAGCTTCGACCGCAACGTGCTGCAAAGCACTTTGAAAAGAGGAGCAAACGGCTGCTTTTAGCTCTGCTCCTCATTTCTCCTTTCTAAGAGATGGACAAGTCATTAGAAGTTGTAGGAAAAGTTCAGCTATGAAGGATTCTGGTGCATGACATAAATTATTAATAAACAAGCTAAAATCTGCTAATGTAGGACTAAAGCGGGACAGAAAGCAGGCAAGATGGCGTTAGTGCAAAAGCCCATGAGAGAACAGCACAAGGACAAGGTGATATCAGGACAAACACAAAACGGAGGCTAGAAAAGGACAAAAGCAGCAGAGATGAGGAGCCACCCACAGACACAAACAGTGAAAAGACAAGAAACAAGTAAAAGAGTAAGAAAAGTAAAATTAGAGCAAAGATATGATGCAACACCGAGACAATCCAGAGGTGGAAACCGAGGCAAACTAAACACGCAACACAGCAAAGATCAAAGCAATGCAATAAAATATACATCACACATCAGCTGTTTCAGG
>JAOXYM010000005.1:2389341-2404240 GCA_028567055.1 Leptatherina wallacei | reverse complement strand
ACTTCATCATATACCTGCCTAGTATCCTCATGTACTTCATCATATACCTGCCTAGTATCCTCATGTACTTCATCATACACTGTAGTACTTTAGTATTGTACAGTTCAGGTTAACACATTCTGAATATTGAATTTTGGACAAGGATTAGCTTCTAAACTCTGGTGTCACACATCATCCTGCTCATAGGCGCAACTCTTCATCAACCTTTTTAACAGCACTTTTTTTTATTAACACATCAGGTAAACATAGTTTTACACTGTACAGGTGTGTTACTGTGAGTGGTACACCCAGGAACTACAGATGAAAATAAGCTTTCTGCTACAATAAACCCTGCAATCTCCCTGCCAAATAAATAAAAAATGGAAAAAAGCAAAAGTTGTACACCGAGCATTCAGTGAAGCTCAATGAGAAACCTTCACATTGGCTACAGTTACATGATGCTTTTAATTCAGAATTAATTATTCCAAAATGAGAATCAGCGTCTTTCAAAACCCAAAACAGTTCACACGCTTTGGTGTAAAAAAAAAAGAAGAAGCTTAGACTATAAAGTAACTAGCCTTTTTGGGAAATGTAAGGAGTAGAAAGTACCGATATTTATGTTGAAATGTAACTGAGTAAAAGTAAAAAGTCGTCAGAGAAATAAATACTTATAAAAGTATAAAGTACCTGAAAAATCCACTTAAGTACAGTAACAGAGTATTTGTTCTGCGTTACTTGCCATCTCTGTCCAATGGCCTCCACAGTCACCAGATCACAATCCAACAGAGCAGTGGTTCCCAACATCTTTCCCCCGACGACCCCCCTTCATGCATCTACCATCTACCATGCAGCTATGTTTTGAAAATGATTCTTTCTGGCTGAAAGAATCATTTACCAACATATAGCCTATTTTATTTTTCTGTCTTTTTTCTTCAAAATAAGGACGAAATCATTATGGAGGACTAGGAGGGTCACTAAAAAAGCAATGCATTTGCAAAAGGATTTGAATATCTGAGGGGGGTAAAGAAAATGGAAATGGAAAAGGGACTTAAAATTTATGATATGGAAAGGTATTTCTAACCCTACTTTATGACTTATGTCATTAAATTCTGATTTAAGAAAAATGATATGAAAATGCATTTTCAAATAACAGGATTGAGTAATGAATGAATGAATGAATGAATGAATGAATGAATACAATATGCAATTCTGCTTTAATAATTCCATTTTAAATGTGCAATCACAAAATGCTCTGCAAATGTTATTCTTTTTATATTAAATAATTGTTGAATTTGAAATTATATTCCGTAATCTATATTTTTATTTCAAAATTAAATACTCATCAACAAAATGCTGTATTGCTTTTGTAACAACTCTCCTGGTCCTCCATAAATCATCTTCACTGTGGCATTTTTCAGACATCTCATTAAGGAAATTACACATTTTGTGTTTTCAGGCTCTAAAAACAGTAGCTCCATGTGAATGAAAGACCCAAATAATAAAAAATGTAAACTAATTCATATCAGCTCGTCTTTGTGTGTACATGTTCTCAATTTAAATCGCTCTGGCTCTGAATAGTCAAAGCCTCATGGGAACCACAATAGAGCACCTTTGGGATGTGGTGGAATTAGAGATTCTCATCATGGACAGGAGGAAATACAAACAGGAAATCAGTGTTTGAACAAACTGAATGAAACCAAAGTCAACTTTCTTTTCACCATCATTTATTTTATTTATCATTTTGTCTTTTGAATATTAAATAAATAGTGAAACAATGAACAAATATGTCATACATCGAGACAGAAAAGTACATTCGCTGTTTTACTGTCATTCAGCAACATTGTTCTGGTTGCTATTAGCGGAGAAAATGATCTCATAAATCAGTATGCAACATAAATTGTAAGGAGTAAAGAAATAAAACAAAGAGAAAGAAAAGATTATCTTGTTACTATGATTGTAATTACTTTGATGAATTATATTGATTTTTAAAATTATATGAGATTTACTCATTTAAAGTAAATCTCATATAAATTGTCAGATTATATCTGTGGTAGATTGCACAGTGATTTGAACGGCTCTGACTCTTTTATTTCCCTTCTTTCTGGTAAAAACATATGATTGATGTAATTTTCATGTCTTAAACATGCTTAGCTCCAACAAGCCAAGAAATCAAACTCTCTCTTTGACGATCAGATCAGAGAAAAGATCAGCTGTGGACACTTTCAGAGACAAGAGTTTGGTTCTGGCCTCACACTGCTCCCATCCAGGAATCTGTTGACACGTCCAAGCTCGGATCAGGACCAGACAAGTCAGGGATCATCATGAAAGTCAGCAGCCTGTTTGTCAGTCCAAATCACCATGGAAACAACCTGAGAGGGCAGATAAAAAGTGACTGTTGCATCTTCAACAAAACCTTTTGTCCCCTGTCGCATCTTTGGTTTCTTTTCAGTTAATAATCTCACTCTTCTTCTTCTCGTCTCAATAATGAAAGTCTCAACAATGAGGTTCACCAGAAACCTGCATCCACGGATCAATATCTCGTCTCTGACTCGCACCACACACTAGAACACAAACTCTAAGCTCTTAAGGACACTGATGTCCACATACTGGACATGTAAGAGAAATGTATAGAGAAAAAAGGAGCTTATCTTTGTTAAACTGGAAGCATAGAGCCTCAGGCATCACCTGCCTAACTCTAACAGTGTCAGGACCACTTTGAACAGCCACAGGGTGGACAGCAGTAAAAATTATGTAAAGTTTCGAAGACAAGAGACGGTGTGTTTGTTTTAAGGGTCTATATACCATCTACTATATCACTGCTGTCATTTTTTTGTGCAGTGAAATCAAAATCAGCCAAATATAACCTCCTCCAATGTCGCCATGCTTATAGTCTTGTTTACAACCTACAAATTTGACAACTCGATCCAGTCTGAGTTCTCTAATGCTCCTCCTCGAGGAATCCTCCGGTAACAAGTGTACAACACAAGCAAGTATGAGAACAACTACCCTTACAGTGGAGCTTACACAGCAGGTATATTTTCAGCTATAGGATGACAACAACCTGGATGACTGCTCTCAGCCTTGTCCTTGACTACTAGGCAAATGATGGCTAACAGTAACTTGAAAGTTTTTTTTTTAGGTGTTTTAACTTTAGAGTTTTAGCTTTCACTAAACTTTCCCCTCACTCAGATCTTCTTCAGACACATAAAACACATGACTAGTCGCAAAAGATTGTAGAATTATGAATACATGATGAATGTTCGTGTTAATGCTGAGACAACCTAAAGCAGAAATCACCAACTCCAGACTTCGAGCGCCACTGTCTTGCAGGCTTTGGATGTTTCTCTTCTTCAACTCACCTGACTCAAAGTAATGGGTCATTGAGAGGCTTATGCAGAACTGAATGAGTTGTTGAACTATTTCATTATAATGAAGTGTGTTGCAGCAGGGAAGCATCTAAAACCTGCAGGACAGTGCTCCTCAAGGTCCAGGACTGGTGACCCCTGATCTAAAGTAAAATAACAGAGTTTTACCTAATTAATCCAGGCCATGGTGATCAACGCTGAGGCTTCAGGTTCGTAGTTGGGATGGACAGATCTGCGTCTTCTCGCTCCACCACAGTTCTAGAAGTTAAAAACAGAGAGATCAGGTTATTTTTTAAGAAACTGTGTTTTTTAGATTTGGAGTTTACATTCAAGGTTTCTTTCAAAATGACAATTTAGGGTTTTAAAAAATGTAGCTACAATAATAATTACAAATAGCACTTCAGACCACAGTACTTTATCCGATTGTGGTAAATTATATTAAGACACAGTCAGTGTGGTTCAGTGTTAAACAGTCATAGTGAACTTCTAGCGAGGCGTACCGGGATGCAGTTGTCCACGCCTTTGACACACAGATTCAGCTTGCAGTGCAGGTAGATGTCCCCAGGGTTCTCAGTGAACTGGAACATGTTGAAGCAGAAGGAGCTGTAGGTTCCCACTCCGTTTCTCTGCACCTTCACCGTCTCGTCAGCAGTGTTGGCACAGCTGCTCACAAACAACAACGCACTTTTCTCAGCCTCCAATGACAATAACCAGAAATCACATCTATGAATGAATCCCAGAGAGCGGCTGCCACTTCTGAGTGAGTCTCACCCTTCCATGATGAGGTCGTGTTTTGGAGTGCTGTTGGATGACATCTGGTTAGTTGCCCAGCAGGAATCTATCACCATGGCAACGAGTTGGTCATCCAAACATTCAGCCTCCATGTTGATCCAGACCTTGTGGTCCAGCCTTAGTTCAGTGGTAGAACTCACAAGTTGTGTTCGGTCAGCGTCGGTGAACGCCTTCATAACTACAGTGCAGTTTGAATTTCCAGATGGCAATTGCTGCATCACACAGCTGCAGACAACACACAGAAACACACTTCAGCTTCTCCGACTCACAAACCAGCTGACAAGTTTCACATCGCACTTAAAACACAAGTTACAAGTCAGAACATACTTTTCTAAGACCCTGAAGGTGACAGCGGTGAGTTCTGACTCAGTATGGACGCAGGAGAAGTCAATGCTGAGAGGATCACTGCGAAGGATGAAACCGGAAGAGTTCTGGGCCACGATGGTGTTACTGTAGGTTACCTGGCTGTTGTTGGTCTGCAGAGTCAAACATTTAGATGTTGTCACTGAATAAGCTCCTTTATCATGTTGCATTTGTTACATGTTGAATGAAACTCAACAAATTACAACAATGATGTTTCTATGGAAGAGTAGCTATAAGGGCCACTGAAGAAAATAAATAGAATGGTGAGATTAAAGTAAGAATTCAGGCTTTTTTCAGAAATGAAAAAAAGTTCCTCCCTAAAAAATATTTTTTCTTACTTTTTGGAAAAAAGTCAGAATTCTGACTTTCTTAGAATTCTATTTGTTTTTTCTTCAATGGTCCTTATAACATAATTTTCAAATGTCTCCAGAGACTAAAGATGCTGAGGAGAGGACCCACCGTGATCACTGCACCACAGGTGTTGATGCTGTCGAAGCTGAAAGTCACCATGTGGTTATCCTGGTCCCACTCACCCACACAGGTCTCATCATTGAGGTGTAAGAGAGAGTAGTCAATGTTTCTTTCCTCCAGGAGACAACCCACCAGACTGACGGAGGCAGAGTTCGGTGAGCAGACCGTTGGATCAGCTGGAAAAAACAATAATGATCAAAAGAAACAGTTAAATGTTTTCCTTCGATCACTTGGTCCTGTTATGTTGCTGTCTCAGCTGTCGTACCCAGAGTGTTTGAATCTCTGTAACTGGAGGCAAAAAGAGCTCTACAGAGGCAGCCAGGTTCACCGCTGTACTTTATGCCACAGAACTCGTGATCACTGCAGACCTTGTTCTGGCAAACGTCCTCAGGAGGAGCTGCAGGAGAAAGCTCTAATATATTATTCTGGAAACATGTGAGCTGTATATAAACAATCAAAACAAAACAAAAAAAGGTGAATTTTAATGAAGTTGGTCTTACAGCAGACAGCCTCTGACCACCAGTTGTCCAGCATGATGCCTTTTTCGCTGCAGGCTCCGGCGTAGGCCGACATGAACTCACACCTGAGACCGTCCACTGCAGGATATCTGCACATAGTCTCATTGCAGGCGGTTACGTAGGGAGTTGGATCCACCATCGTGTGACAGGAAGAGAAGGTTTCCCCAGTCAGAATGTTACAGCTGTTCCACACATGGAAAGAGAAAACATGGGATTAAATTAACTGATAATGTCCTTTATGTTTAACTTTCATCTCTGCAATGGCTGAAAAAGTCTGCTGACTTCTTTTATATTGATTTTTGATCTATAATGTTTTCAATTTTTTATTTTAATTGTTTCAATTAAGTTCTTTCATGTTCAGTTTTTGTAATAAGTGATATCTTTTATTCACAACCCTTGTGTCTTATCTTGGCCACCCTATTGAAAACTTCCTGGATACACCCCTGCATCTGTGATAATGTCATGTAATATGACTCATGTGATGTAACATGTCACTTAGATCAGACTATTTGGATTAAACTGCTCACCGATCACTCATCGAAGGACAGTCGATCGAACCATCAGCAGGTTCAGTGTACTGGATCTCACAGCTGCAGGAAACAAAACAGCATATTCAGGATCGCTGATCTGCTCTGGACTTTGCATGCATCAATAACTCATTCATACAGAAACAGCAGAGCTATAGTCAGTAGGACACCAAGCTGTTACCCGGGGGTGCTTTCGCTGATGATCTTTGCACTTGAAAAATCGCTGGAGTTTCCACACAGACCGTCAAAAGTTGATCCAACGGGTCCTGAAACAGAGTGTGGGTCAGCTCACTGAGCAGCACAATATAGTCTACCAGTCTCACATCCAAAATGACCGTATTTATTTTCTATACTTTGTATGTGGATCTGTGCCGTGTCGCCATTAAAGGAAAGAGAAATGAAGCCCGGAGAAAGATCCATTACGGCGAGGACTCCAGTTTGGTTGATAGACAGACTGACACCCTGAATCTCCTGGGCTGTGCTGTTGAGGGTCTGCAATGCACCGTTCACCTGCATAAAATAGAAAAATAAGCTGAAGAACACAGAACATTTGTTTCTTCGCAAAAGGATACATCACTTTAAAACAACCAAATCTGTCAGAGCAATCAAGGATCATTGTGTCAATCATTGTTGATGCAGACTATAACCTCTCTGACATCCATGCGGGCTGTTTTCAAAGCAGCAGCCGCAAGCACTTATCAGTCTGTTATCTGTATACTAAAAAGCTGACTTTTAACTGGGTTACCAGATTATTTAACCCTTTAAAGCCAAACGTATCATATTTGATACACACAGTTTCTGAGACATTTTGCATCAATTTATGGTATAAACGTCCCTCTTAACCTTGTATATAATCTGATACTTGTCTCCTGCCCCCAATGGATACCAGGAAGCATAAGACTACATTAAAATAATTTTGAAATGTCACACAGTTATAAATTATTAATATACCCCCTCCTCATTTTGTTTAAAGGCCAAATAAAGACTTCAAAAAATATTTTTAAAAAGACTTTTTGACAGTTTTTGTTGGGCTTTAAAGGGTTAAAATGATCATGTAGACACCATAATCCTGTTATGCTTTATCCGATAATATCTTGCAAGATTACATCACCTAATCAAGATTACATTTGTCTCATTTTTTTTACATCCAATTAATTTCTTTTTAATGTCGTCCATTAATGCAGTCACAACGTAGGTGGAACACAGGAAGGTAAAGCATTCCTGTGTAGTCCGTTTTCCAGGCTCATTAGCTCCCACATTAGCACAGCAAACACCAGAAGTTTCTAAAATAACAGGAAGTTACGTCAATGCATATAAACTCCGAAAGAAACCTGACGATGAACTGGAAAACATCACCGGGTCTATCATATATCACATTGTAGAAGCGTATGAAGACGTAGTGTACATCCATTCCAGGATTGATGACATCAACTTGACAATTAAACATCTCTTCCTTTTCCACAGAAGGAACTTTTGACCTCACTCCAGATGCTGGAACATAGCCAAATTTACTACCTTAGACCTCTTCAACCCTTCTGCCCTAAGTCTTCTTGGTTATAAAGGAACAAGCAATTTAGTGGCATCTAAATGTGTCAAATTTACTAATTAAAATTATCTGATTACTCTCAGTTGTTGGATTTTGATGCCCATGTGAACAGGTTTAACGACAGGAAAGAGCTGGCCCAACAAGGACGGTGGGAAGGGTTTTAGATCAAACTCCACTCTGACTCATGAACTGTGTCAGTAGGCGGCTTACCATGACTTGCCCGCCTTGTCTCAGCTGAATGGTAGTGCTGGAGTTGGAGAGTTGCAGCGTCACACTGTCTATTAGGCTCACATCTTTATAACGCTGGTCCCTGAACTCGGCATGTATGTTCAAGCCTGAAACCCATGCATTGGACACCAGAGAGTACACACACCGATCCCTAGCAGGGTAATAATTGCCCTGGATGTCAATGACAGTGGGTCCGATCACAGAGCAGGTGCTTGATGTCAAGCAGCTGAAGGAGGAAGAAACACAAACATCACGAGTGTTTTCAGTGTATCTCTCTGAAAACCATTGAAGAAAAACATCACTGATATTAAATGAAGTAGGTTTTGTAGCAGCAGTAGCATTTAATTGGTATCTACGCTTCCATCAGATCTGCAGTTAGCAAAAAAAAACCTATGACACAGTTTATATTCAAAGATATCCCATAGCGCCTGTTTTATCACATTTTTTAGTTTCTAAATATAGAATAAAAATATTTACAGGCCGTTTCCGTCACAACGTTCCTGGTCACCACAGCTTGTGCTCGTGAGAGATCTGTCTGAGCTGCATGAGGCAGTGGTGCAGAATGTTGAAGAATATTCAGAGGTACCTGGTTTAAGACCACCCCCTGAAAAGTCAACAAAAGGTTTCCATTAATTAAAAAGGCAACACTCACAGATCCCATTCTGCTTTCACCAGAGAAAAAAAAACAAAATAAAACAACAGTGTTCAAACTTTACCATTTTACAATGTCATGGTCAATTTGCTTCACAGTGAAATGAAAACAACAGTGAAACAATCAAAGTAACACAACAATAAAATCATGGAATAAAAACTGATAAAAGATCCAGTTGAAGTGACTCTGCTCAGCCAAAAGCTCGGGTAAGTAAACAAGTTTCACATAAATTTAATTGAAGCCAGTTTTTTTTTACCAACCTGGGGTTCTGCAACCGCTGATGTCTGTGTATGCACTGGGAGTAGCTGCCAATAATTCGATATTTTCACCATTGACCACAACGAGAGCATTCTAGATAGCAACAAGCAAAGTTACATCCACAGAGCCGAAGCAAATGATTTCAGACACATCGAGATGAGAAGAAATTCATTTTGTCTTCTCTTTTCATGATAGATAAACGTTTCATCAGCAAGCCAACAGTATCCACCCAAACTGAAATATCAATCAGGTATCGATTCTTATTCTTAAAATACTAAACTGAAATTTCTTTCAAATGGTGTAAACTTAATATAAATGATATGGCAGAGGCTATTTTTATCAAAAGAACAGATGGCTGATTGAGTTTGGAAATACAATTAGAGTTTTTGTGATTTGATTATATTTAATGCAGAGGTGGAAAAAGGGCAGAAAAATTGTAATTAAGTAAAAGTATCTTTACTTTGCTTAAATTCTGCTCAAGTAAAAAGTAAAAGTACCCATTTAAAAATCTACTTGAGTAAAAGTAAAAAAGTACTCGATTAAAAATGTAATTTGAGTAAAAGTCACTTAGTTACTTTCATTGTTGATATCATGAAGGCACATCTTGCTAAACGAGGATGGTTTTAACTAAACAATGAGTATAATGTTTGGGATACACTAACGACGTTCAGGCTCCCTCCTCCACTTTTATTTAGATCATAAAGTTACAGCATGCAATTCAGAGCATTAGCCTGAAAGATGATTTCATTTATCATAATTGTTTACACCGCCAGATACTCACCACGGGGGTTGGGCTCGAGTTAGACAGTGCCAGAGATGTTTCTGAGCCGAAACTGGCTAAAGTTAAAGCAGTCTGTAAGAAACAAAAAGATGTGATTTAAATCAAATTGAAGTTCTTTTGATTAAACTTTTCATTAAAAACACTTAGAACACTCTATGACATTGAACACCACTCACAGCGGCCCCAGAAATGTCAAAGTGTATGGAGCAGAGCATGCTGTCTGTAATAGTGGGCACGTTTTGCTGGATCGTTGTTTCATATGATGCGTCTGCTGGAGACATGGTTAAATTAACTTCACCACCACCGGCTCCAGGCACAATAATACAGTCCAGACTTTCTCCAGAGTGGCTGAAACAGATCCCAAAGTCGACATCTGTGAAGTTCACCTGTTGAAAATCAAGCGAAGGAAAATCAACCGCTGCTCATGAAAATCTTCCAGTAACTACAGCTGAAGTGTAGACAGATGTTAGCAATGGGAGTGACGGGTGTGTGTGACAGCTGGTCTCGTGCACCAAAATGCAAAATGTCCTGAAAACCTGACCTTTTTTTTCTTCTTTTAAAAAGGCACATTTTTTAATGTTTTAACTTTTCTCAATGTTTTTTGGTGTCAAGTTCGAAACTGATGGCTTGATTTTGTTGAGGCTCTCGTTGAGGATCTCGTTGCTGCTGGAGTTTACGCCTCTATTTCCATCATGGCTGCCAACCAGACCATGGGCATGCAATGCTATGCTACGTTATGCTAAGCTATGCTACGTTATGCTAAGCTATGCTACGTTATGCTAAGCTATGCTACGTTATGCTAAGCTATGCTTCGTTATGCTAAGCTATGCTACGTTATGCTAAGCTATGCTACGTTATGCTTATATTGAAGCTGCTATTTGGTGGAAATATGAATCGTCACTATTTAAACAAAAATGAGCAGTCCAGTTAGCCGTGTGTAGTGTCAAGTCTGGATTGTTTGTTCAGAGTTTTTTGGGATGTGTTGAGAA
This sequence comes from Leptatherina wallacei, assembly GCA_028567055.1. NCBI lineage: Eukaryota > Metazoa > Chordata > Actinopteri > Atheriniformes > Atherinidae > Leptatherina > Leptatherina wallacei. Next base: position 2,393,771 of record JAOXYM010000005.1, on the reverse strand, counting down.
GCTAAATATCTCACAATGAACTGCAGAAATGGATGGTACCAGTCTTTCTTCTGAACGAGGAATATATATATATATACATACATATATATAAAATGTTTGAAATAAAGAATAGAAGAAGACAAAAGACAACTGAGTTTTAAAATAAATCCCTAAGTCTATTTATATAATCTCGACATTAAACATTTTGGACAGCAGATGAAGACAACACAAAAATAACATGAGGCTTGATGATACTTACGTAGACACTGGTGTAGGTTCGTTCATAGTATGTGATGGCACATGAGCTGATGTTGACCTCTGTATTCCCAGTTAATGTCTCTGAGAAAGCACCTGCAGACACGTCACATCAGAGGTTAGAGTTCATTCTGCTAGCTTGTTGGAAAAACATGTAAAGCTGCATGAATCATAATGACAGAGACAAGCAACAACTGTAAGACAGCGTTATTAAGTCGGCAGGATAAAGGCTACAAGTTTTTTTTCCTTTCACACCAGGTTTTCTTCATCGTCTCATGTGTGTCTGGCTTACTTGGCAGCGCGATGAGAGCACTTAGGTAGAGCAGCGGGCCGAGCATCTTGCAAGGGGACCAATGAGCTGATGGAGAGCTGAAAGACAAAATAAATCTCATCAACATATTGCTCCATATTTCTTCTTACAGATGGAAGATAAATGTTAGTGAGTGAGATGACACATCTAATTGTTCACAGGTTAGGAACTGAATCCTGTTAAGCCGGCCGTTGGTATTTCTACCCACTAGAAACTCACATTCATTGTCCGAACATGGATTATGGTTGGAAAAATGTTAGTAATGTTTACAATGTTTGAACTTTTTTCTGCTAAACCATAAAAATGTATCATTTGTCTTTTATGTTTGACTCTTTATTGAATATTTCCTAAGACATTGTATGGAAAAATGTACATTTTGACATGAATTATTGTTGTTATTATTATTATTATAGTTGTTTTTTAATTATTTATATTGGCATGTTTCACTGTGGGCTCTTACAATTTGTTGAAAGCTTGTTTATAATTTCCATTACTCCAACACTACTGTGTAATAGTCTTATTACCATGAATTATGAGCATTTTAGTATAGCCTTAACACACCAATCAATAATTATGCATATAGAAGTATGCAAACCTTTCTATGTTTAAATATGATTACATAATCCTGGATCTGATTTTATTCCAGACAGCTTCTTTAGGTTACTCTTCATGTGAGTATATAAGTGATTTGTTTTCATTTCTATTAATTAATTTCTACGGTTTTGGGGAAAAACACTCATTGCAGAAATCAGAACTGAACTGAGAATAATAAATGAACCATTTTCAACCCCAAAAATCGTTAGTTTAAGTAAAATAGAATTCCTAACTCTGTCATCTGATTTAAGGAAACACACATGTGCCTCATTTAGCAAGAATCGACATTAAAAAGCTTTTTACTTCATACCAACGGTTGTAAACATGTTTGAAATCATCTTTGAGATGTAGATATCATGCATACAACATATCACAAATATCTCTTATCTGTGCATGAAGCCAGAACCCCATCAGTTACTTTATTAGTAAATTACTTGATATCTTTTAAAGTTGAAGTTTAGGAAACACTAAATTTCTTCCTATAAAGAATCTAAATGTCGAAAATGTTCAAGTAATTTACAACTTTCAAAGCAGAGGAGTCTCGTCTATTTTTAAACAGGAGGATGGTGGGTTTTGTCTTTCATGACTTACACTGAAAACATCTTGTATTTCCTATAAAGGAGGAAGGGGAACAATCTCCGCAACAAGCTACAAAAAAACTATAAAAAAGTCTTTAAAATAAAATGTCACCTTTAAAAGCCAGTTGCTCTAACAGCAGAGGCGTACCGCTCGTCTTACCTTCTGCAGCTTGGGTGAAGGTGATGGAAGTTTCTGCTCAGGAGGCTCTCTGAAGATCTTGCAGCTGTTGGACAGATGTGACCGGTGGTGTCTCTGTGGAGGACACTGCTCTGACTCTTCCTCTCTTTCTGGCTCTTTTTATATCAGTCTTCGCTCCTGTCCACTCCCAGAAGGGTGGAGGTGGAGTCAGCTGTACAGCTACCTGATGGGAACATCCGTGTACTGTACGTGCTTTTGGTATCTAATGCAACCACAATGATATGGAGGTGCACATTGAAGACATTATGCGGTGAATAAAAATTCTGTTTCTGCATTTAATGTGTATATTGGGTTACTTAAGCCTAAGACATCCATTCTACTCTAATCTTTGTGTAAACTTAGTTTTAAAACAGATTTAAAAAGAGCTACCATGTTAGCGTGGGTTAATAGCAGACAGGATTTCGTACTGTGAAATGAAGTCAGGCTCATATTTTTGTACGGTGGAGATGTGATTTACCCAAAACACGCACAAAACTGTTTTATTGTTTTGTGATTTGTTACATTATTGTTATTGTAACATTGGGTTGATATATATCTCATATAGATGCCTATTAATAAGAACAAACATCAAAGGGAAAAAATTATAATTCGAATAAACACTGAACTTCCGACTTGTTGATTAAAGCCCATGTTGGTGGGATATTTCCTGGTTCTAATAGTTTACATGTTTATAACAATCAGTACTGATCAGCAGGGTACAAAGTGGAAATTTTGTATTGTATTACTATTTTGTCCTTCACGCTATGTGTATCATGTTTTTGTTAAGCAAGAAAGGTCAGGATGACTTTGATCAATCTGGGACTCCGTATGTTTTCATTTTTCTGGTATCAGTTATCCAGCTGGTACTGTGAAATCATGGTAAACATGGCTATAACTTGCCAGTATACAGGTCCAATCATTTATTATCTTTTTTTTATCTATTTGCCTCACTGTCAGCCTTTATGTCGCTAAATTCTTTTCCTGAGCACTGTGTCATACGCAAAAGATGAGGCTCTCTTCACTCTCACAGTCCTCAGTTGGGATGCGTCGTTCATGAGCGAGCCGGCTCTAAGAGCTGATTCTTTGTAGCGAACGAGAAGAACCGATTCCTGTCTAGGAGAAACAAGTCTTTAGAAAGGAAGGAGCTTTATTTAATGGTCAATTCCATTGAAGGAAAGACTAGAGTCACACCATTATGTCCAGAAGGAAGGGCCTCTTAGAAGACAGGGATTGATGTGGTACAGACCAGGTGCACAGACAGAGCTGGAAACCTGTGAACGAGGTGGAAGAAAATGTAGAAATTTCCTAATTTAAAGTGTCATAAATGTTCAGACTTTGGCTTTTATTTGCTTGATTTGCTTGGTGTCGTTCTGTGTTCAGTTGTTTCAAATTTGATTGTTTCAGGTTTGATTCAAATACTAAACATAACTTTATATTCTATAAATACACACAATAAGGATTTTATGATAAGAAAATCTATACAAAATTACTTACCAACAAACAAACCACTCATAATTGCTAAATTAGACTAAAATAAAAGGTCTGAGTGATGCTAAATGTAGAGTCAACCTGCTCTATGATTGTGGTATGATTCCCACAATGATCCCAGTATCAAAAGTGGTTTCCTGTTTAGTGAGAAAACTTTAAGTTTGTTGAACAAGAGCATGAAATCAGGGTGTATATCTGAGATAAATGTGATGGACAGCTGAGAAGAGGTTATCCATTATCTGTATCTGGACTTATTAACGTCATCACTGGGATATTTGTACACATATGTAGGTCAAACCGAAGATAGTTAGGATCTTCTGAGCATTTTTCCTGCTGTTGTTCTTCCAGTTGTGTTTCAGATAGCAGGCCAAGGCATTTAAGCAGAACAAAACTGGGTCTTTAATAGGAGTGGATGAAAAAGTTGATTCACGTAGATATCATGATGTTTGGTTTCACGATTTTTAAACTGATTTTTCAATCGATTCAATTTATTTTTACTTTTTGTTACTTGTCTTGTCGGGCATCATAACAAGCAGAATGATGGTCTGACTGCTGTGACGTGTTTTCCAAATTCAAATGCATCATTTTCAGCTGGTTCAAATATAAATCTTAAAAACTGACTCACATGTGACATACAGTTTTTTGGGGGAAAATATGGTTCCTGATTAATTTTTTTCAAATGGTCTGGGGTTGAAAAAGCAAACTAAAAATCACAAAAAAAAAAAAAATCGGCATTATCAAAGAATCTCAAGAATTGCAATTTAAATTGAATCGGCACCCAAAAAATTGTAGACGAATCTAATCGGGAGGAAAGCATTGTCCCAGTCCTAATCTTTAAAGTAGCTTAAAAACCCTCCATACGCCTGCAGAGGTGACCAGAGTGAGGCTTGTTTTGCCGGTGTTGTGGGTGAGAATGTTACCCCCCTAACTTTCACATAAGCCAGGGATCCTCAATCCTGGTCCTGGAGGGAGGGAGTGCTCTCCAACACTCCCTCCAAGGACCCCAAAAAGGGTGGGTACTCTGAACTGCCGTTCGGTGCATAGGCAC
>JAOXYM010000005.1:2360422-2371246 GCA_028567055.1 Leptatherina wallacei | reverse complement strand
CATTACACATTGAAACAGCGTTAAACTAAACAATACAACGGTTGTCATGCATTTTAAAATGTTATTAATCGAGAAAAATACTTGCATTTGTGCATTTCTTGAGACTCAGTTACAGCCGTTCTGGAAGATTTTTCATTCCCCTTCGTTTGAAGCGAGCTCCTGAAAAATCTTCGTGTGAAGGGGTATATAACCCTACCACTTGCCCCTACCCCTCGGTCCTAACGGGAATTGGGACACCCTACCTCTACACACGAACGTGCCAAGTGGTAGGGCCAAGGGGTGAAATGGGATTGGGCCATAATGGGGAAATGGCTGATTTTAGTGGGAAACATTAAAAATGGTAAATTTTTCTCCAGAATGAAACCCTAACATCACAGAATGTGTAATTATATGTTCTTTAATAGCCAATAGATTTTTAAAAAATGTAGGTTTAATGTGACTTGATGGGATTTTTCTTTCTTAGAAAATAAGGATGACTACAGTAATGACATTAAGTACATCAAAGTGTTAAAAGCCTGAAAATTATTTGAATATTTCCCCATTTTGAACATGACAGATGTTGTCTAAGGGGGGCACCACAAGTCATTTGTGCTTAGGGCACCCCAGATGACTAGCAGCAGCTCTGGTTGCTGCTACACGTAGAGATAAGGCATTTTAATACCTGTTTAGTTATGCTACTTCTGGAGTAAAACTGCCATGAGTGTAATATTTATTAAAGTGAGAGCTGTCAGTCTTTAGTCCTCCACCAGAAAGCAAACAGGACCTCAATAAAATTATTTATAAAATTGTTTCTTCTTGCAGGAAAGCATGACATGGATTCTCAGAGTCCTGACCTTCATCTATGGTCAGTTTTTATTGTACTCTATTGTTTACATTTCATTATAAGGATTTTAAAATATAAATTGGACTGTACCAGATTAACTTGAATGAAACCGAGTTTCCTCTCTATCTTCTGTAGTGTTTCCTCTTTTGAAAAGCTCTGCAACCGTTTACGAGGCCAAAGAGAACGACAACATCACCATCGGATGGGACATCCAGACCAAAACTGACATCAACCATGCCAACATGATTTTTCTTCTCCTGTCAGACCCTCCAAAGGTTTTGTATGAAATGATAAGAGGAAATGACATTCTAGATAGGCCCCACCAGCAGTTTGCAGGCCGAGTTCAGTGCGATAAAGACACTCTCAGAGAAGGACGAGTCAGACTTCATCTTTTCAGAGTCACGGCTGAAGACTCTGGAAACTACACGTTTGATCTGGCTGCTAATTATGACAGAAACTTGGGGAAATGGATACACAGGGAGTTTGGTAAGAACTCAAATTTCAGTTTACATCCATCACCAGAGGACGAGTGGAGCTAATCCTGATAGAGCATCACTTTTACCCCCACAGAGCTTTTTGTCTTGAACATAACTTCTGATGGAGCAAACGCGGATCTGTCCGGCAACACGCCCGGCCAAGCGGATTCTCCAGGTAGGAGTTCATCATCACAGAAACAAAACTGGATTGTTATCAAGCAAGGCACAGATTTAATTTCTTTTTAAGCAACATAAAGGCATTAAGACGAACCGTTCGGAGGTGATGTAATGGTTTCAGTTTGCATGTGTTTCTAGCGTAAATCGAGTAGGCGAGAGAGGGGAAAAGCATTCAACACCGACGCCCACACGTTTTTGTAAAGCTGCTTTCAAGTTATTAACCACTTGCAATCCTCCGCAGGGTGCCACTGAGCATGTGGCAATTAGCGTACACAGCATTTAGAGCAGAACTTTAAAAGAATAGATGAAGAAGTCACTACTCAGGTTATTTACTTATGTATCTATTTAATTTTAAAGTAAAATTCATGCATAAAAACTCAAGATTAATAAGAGTTGGCAGCTAAATTAGGTAAAATATCCCATGTTATGTGAGATCATTATTGATGTTAAAAGATTAAATTTGTTTGTAGCATGTTTATGTTGCTGAAAGTAGAGCTGCATATTCAGAACGCCAGATAATTTAAACAAAAGAAAAGCTGAGACACACAAGTCTGGTTTCAGTTTTTAGACTGTAATGAAGAATGGATCATTTGCATACATATTTTGACACTAAATGAGAGATTTATGGGGGAACTTACACATAAGTGGAGATGTCTGCATTTTATACGCAGTGGAAATGAGATTGTGGTTGGAAACAACTGATTTCATTGTGGTGAATTAATTTCCCTCAATGAAATTATTAAAGCATGAAATGCTGCAGTGACATAAGGGAACTTCTACACTATTCATATGTGCTGAATGGGTCGATGTATATTAGGGATGCACTGATACCGATATCAGTATAGGTATCGGCCCAATACCATCTGCGTGTACTCATACTTGGTATTCATAAAAGTGTTCTGATACTATATAAATAATAAAATAGATTAATGTGCTTCTGCATGTGATTTAGTCCTTATTTTTCCTGCTTGTTTTACTGAATTTACTGGGTGTTATTAGATGCTTGTGCATCTTCGTCATGCAGATGCTAAAGACCAACCTGGAGGACCAGAGCACAGGGACAGACGGAGGCACGGGCTCATAGCATCTCTGGTGGCTACATTTGTTTTAGTTGTGTTTTGTGCTGTGTATCGTGGACCTCAAGCCCGAAGATGCAGCATTTGTCCATGGATCACATGAAGGTTTGCCTTTTTATTTATTTTTTTACTTTTAGAAAGTAATTTATTACATTTTCTGTAGTTCCGCTTCAATGATCTGAACCTGTTTATGTTCTGGGTGTTTAATTATTGTCTCTTGTTGCTCCTAGAGTTTACACTTCAGATGGATTTGACGTCAAAGCATCAACTCATCAGGCCTCATGTGCCTCCCACAGAGTTTCATCAGACCCTTTTTTTAGATGAGTGGGTGCATCTTAAAAGGCTGAATGACTTCATAGTTCAAGAGTTGGAGTAATGCTCAGAATCTGTGTTTTTGGTCATCACATGCTGAGCATTACTGTACACTACATTTGAATACAGCAGAGTCAAGAGCCTTATCACATCATGATTTAGTCAAACTCTCCATCTCTGGACTTTTTAAGTGTAGTTCTGAAAAAATAACAGCTGAACTTGCAATTTTCAAGTAATTTTTAATTTTACTTTTTTAATTTTTTTTACAGGAGTACAGAATCATGTGCTGTAATGTAAAAGTGTTAAAGAAGACATATTCTTATCATGTTTTTCACATCTGTGATGTGTTTTGGTCACAAAACCACAAGATTAAAATTAGTAAAATTTTCAGTTATTCGTATTTATACATTTTGTGAATGTATTTAATTAAAAATCTGTTGAAATAAACTTGACTGTCTGAGCCATTCTTACCACTCGGTCTAGAAATGTAATGCCAAAATTAAGTTTGTTTCAAATTTCAACCTTTTCACAAGGATTACAATATTATTAACAGTCAACTCAACCATCTCTGAATAAACATTGATATTGTCGTCCAAAGGAAAAGAAAAATTCAAAGAAACATTTTCCTCTTGCTGTTTACTTAGTGTAAACTTTAATGGGTTAATTTGACATTCTCTAACCTTTGACTTTTTATTGTTTTAGTATTTATTGCATAACATGCTGTTCTTAAACAGGGTGATTGACAACCACAAAACAAAACAAAGGAATTGTCTAAACCATGAATGCACCACTTAATGTCAATGTTCAAGGACTGCTTGTATTTAAACAGTCTTCTGCATCATACTGTTCACATGTCGATGTCATCGGACCAAGAGGATGCCTAACATGACAAGTTATTGACGCGTTGATATTCTATATTGTGGTAAACCCAGTACCACAATGGTAATTCCTTCATGTATAGGAAATGCCACACTGACATAATATGAATGTTATTTCCCTCATCTTAATGTATTGTTTCAGATGAAGAAACATAAGATTGAGTCATTTAAATATTTTAATCGAAAATAATTCACAAACAGCTGTATTTTATTAAAGACATTTATTACAATTAACATTTGTAAGCAATAAAAACTATACAGTTGTGTGTCAGTTTGGTCAAAAGCCATTACTGAAACCATACAAAAATATTCCAGCAATTAATCTTTATTCATTTTCTAGCACTTTGAAAAATATATATATTAAAAAAATCCAAATTTAAAAGCCTTCAGTTAAAAACAATTTTTACAACTTGCTCTTAATTATAGTTTGACAAACAAAAGGGACAAAAAAACGCCACCCAGAAAGTAAAAAGATCAGTTTGATAGAGACTTAGGAAATCTTGTGTTTTAGTAATTTGACTAGCTAGCTAGCAAACGGTTATCCTAAGTAAAATGCGTCTTGTTAACTGAGTCAGACAAGAAGGTTGTGTGATTCACATCACCTTTAGTTTGGAAAAACAACACCCACAATGTTTTCCTTTTCTCAGATGGTTAAATCTGTCAAACGTAACATTGGGGGTGTGTCTCAATCAGCGCACTAGCGCACTTTCGAGCACTACATTTAAGTGCAAAGTGCATTCATGCACATTTAAGCAAAAACTCTGAAAGTACCCGGAGGCTACCCTAAAAACGGCCAAAAATCTAGTGTAGAACGATGGACACTACTCGCACTAAACCGACGCCATATTGCCAACGTAGAAGAAGGGACGGAACTTCTACCGAAGTAGTACAGTTAGGACAATAAATCTAAGTGGTTTTTAGCTGGTTTAGCAGACGTAAAGTTATACGTGCTACAAATGATTAATGTTATAGTTCGCGGACGTTCATTTGGGAGATATTTTTGGCGAGTTGGAGTGTCACAGTCAAATGTTGCTCCGTTACTACGGGTAAGTGCAAAACGTCAGTGATCGATTTGGGTCAACACTAACCCATGAAAGTGTGCACTACAGAAGCAAGTGTGCAGTGCGTACTACGTTCCAGTGCACATACGTATTGAGACACACTCATGGCCTGACAACAAACAGGTTCCAGCTAGCTGTATTCACGGGTTGTTGAGATGCTTAGTTTGTTAGCAAGCATTACGAGCTAGCTTATGGCTAATCCCATTTTTTTCTTTTCCCCTTCCCTCATCCCTTAAAATGAAGAAAAATTCCCCAAGCAAACGAGACACCCCTACTTCACTATATGTCATCAGTAGTTTTTTGGGCTATGGGCATAGCTTTTCATTTGCTTTCAGTAAGAAGAAAAAATGAGAGGAGACGGGACCGCCTACGTAGTTTTTATGGACGTAACATACGTTAGCTACAACTGCATCAGTCTCCAAACATGTTGGGATTGATAACAGACTGATATTTTTCCATCAAGTTGATTAAACACTGACGAGATGTTCGTTGAAAGACATTTTTCACGTCAGTGGATGTTATCAGATAGCTGAGTCATAACAGATGTTGGAAAACTAGCTAATGTTAATTACCAATTATTGATTAGCAGTTTATGCTAAAACAGTTATGCAGTTTATGAAGAACGGGGCCGCAAACTACTGACCACAAGTTGGAAAACAATTTGTCAATAATTTTTACATCCTTATTTATGCTGAATATACTTTCAAGATATGAATGTACTACATTTAAGAATGAATGTATGGGTGTTTTGCTTTTCTTTCTGTAGCCATCTCTGCAAATGAATGATGGATGCAGGTTGAATATTTTTATCCCTTCGTTCGAAATGTGGTCCTCGGCTGTCTTCGTTTGAAGGGTTGCGTGGCCCTCACTTTTAGCCCTTCCCCTTCTTCCAAAATAAAATCGAGTTAGCCATTCCCCTAAGGTGAATGAGCAAAAAGGCGGGAAAGGGCTAAGGGGTAGAAATGGGATTGAGTCTTAGGCCCAATCTCAGTTTTCCCCCTTAGCCCTTCCCCTCCGTTTTGCGCGTTCATGAGAGACCAAGGGGTGTCTCGATTCTCTTTTGGGGCGAGGGGTAGGGCTAAGGGGAAGGACTTATAGGAAGGGCTGAATACCCCTTACAACAGAGCTTTTTCAGATGCAGATTTCAGGGCAAAGGAGTAGGAGGAGTTTTACGCTTTCGCGCAGGAAGCACACCTAGCGCCAAGAGACTCGTACATAAAAAGTTGCCTTTTCATAAATAAGGTTAAAAATGTTTAACTGTTGTTAAAAACTTTACGATAAGGTAGATGTTTACCATGATGGCACAATGCGGCGTTTGACCGCTCTCCACACTTACCTCCACACTTTGTTTAAAGGCGAAAGGGTAGGGCTAAGGGGTAGAAATGGGATTGAGTCTTAGTTTGCTAGCAAGCTCTACAAGTTAGCAGGGAGGCATGACGAATAAAGGAGAAATGTGTGGATATTCTGCTTATGTTCTGTTTCAAAAAGTCTTTGTTTACATAATGGATCCTGAGGGCAGTCATTTAAAAGTACTAAGACGAGATGGAGGATGAGGAGGAGAAAGAGAAAGGAGAGAAAGGGAGGACTGAGGAGGAGGCTTGAGGGGATGTGAGGAGTTGATCGCACCATGCCGGCTCGTCCAGGTTTATCTCAACAAATGGGCCGCTGTGGCAAACCGCTGAGTGAAAGAGAAAGAGCAAAAAATATATTACATTCAGATATCAGTGGTTACATTTTTTTGTGTGAAATAAATTTGTTTTGTCTTTTTTATTGTATGAATGTGCAAGAGGTTAGTGTAGCACCCAGACAGCGAGGCAACACTTAATAGGGGTTGAAAATACTTCTGGTACCATTTGAGTTTATATTTTTGTGTGCAAACCTATAGAAATATAAATTTGTTGAGATTTAATTCCAGTTTTGCTGTTTACCACATTTTCCTTGTTACCTCTTTTTTATTTTTGCATTTAGGTGAACTTAAACAGAAATGGCAATCATTTGTCAATGTCTATTGAGAACATAAAAAGTACACAAATTTTATTATCCTGTGGTGAAGAGGATTCTTTTATAAAATTCTATGAAAAATAAACATTTCTTCTTTTCACTTTTATTTCTTAAGGGTTTTGAATCATATATTCTCACCCATTTTGTATATAATGGTTCCCATAAGAGCAGGGGTGGGGAACCCTGGTCCTTGATCGACACATGCATGCAGGGTCAAGATGTTTCCCTGCTCCACCTTAGCATTAATTTCTGTGAATAATCCTGCACATAATTAAAAGCAAGTATGTTCTGCCTCATCCTTCGCTGGCCTTGCTGGGGAAACTTTGGACTCTTTCGGTGCCGATCATAATCCATGCCTGGCTGGCAACTGACACCTGGTCCACTTCTAGCCCACAACAACAATTGCCAGTGACCTAACTGAGCCATTGGTGCCCTAACTGAGCCAATAGTGCCAAGAGTAGACTGAATTTGGCTCAAACATGTCTGTTTTCTGGGTTATGCGAGTAGGAAAGCCAAAGACACCCAAATGTGAAAAAAATCCCATGGTTTAAGTTTTAATTGTTAAATGAATTTTAAATTATGTCCATGTTTTCCACATTGAGGAAATCAAAGGACCCTGCGATCAAAAGCATGACTACATTGATTGAAAAGCCAGTGGTTGATAGCCACTTTTATTACTGTATACATCTATATGTATGTACCTTCCAGTCTATGTTCAGTTCAAGGAATTTACCACCAAAAATACCTCCAGTTTATCCATCTTATTATAAAATGTGTCACTAAATTATTAAAAAACCAGAAGCCTAGCACATAGTTGTTTAGAAAAATGGAGAATTTTTTTATCACATCTGTCTCCTGTATGTTCCACGGTTTTATGGAGCAATTTGCTTGGTCACTTAATTCATGTTTTAAGTCGTATGTTGATTTTTAATGTTTGAAATCATAAAGATAATCTTACATGGGTTGTTGTTGTTTTCATTCTGATCCTCCACAACAGCATCGAAGAGCAAGTCGGTCATGCTCAACGGCTCAGATGTCTTTTCAGCTTGGCCAATGGTTGATGATGAACTGGTGTTACTGGTTGGCGAGTTCTTCACACTGTCAACATCTGGCTGCTCCTGAGCAGCTAAAAAAAAAAGCAAACAAAAGAAGAAGAGAGGTGAAATCTTTTCTTTTTTTATATTCTTCAGAGTTAGTGAAAAAGTTAGATAGTGTTATTCTGATTGTATCAAAATGGTAAATATCCTTATAACTTACTCTATAATTCAACTCAAACTGTAATCAATCCGATTAAATATTTTAGCCAAAATTGACATTTGTTTTCAAAAGTGTAATCCTAGTAAAACTAGGATTAAATAAATAAGATTTGTACCATTTTCTCCGTTGGAAACCTTGTCCTCCGACTGTAGATTTGTGCCATTGGCCACGGGAGAGGTTGAAAGGTCATCAGCGATCATAGTATCTTTAGGTGCTGGTCGGTCTGAGATTTAAAAAAAAACACACACACACAAAACCACACTAAACAGGACAGTCTTACACACAAACATGGTTAAATTGAATTAATTACCTCCAGACTCACCCAGGTCATCCAGGTAGACTGGTTCGAACACACCAATAGGCTCGTTTAGATGTCTATTGGGAGTCGGTCGCTGGAGATCAAATGAGTAACTCTGGAAAATAAGTAGAACAGGATAGAAATTATCCAATTTAGCCTGAATAGTAACACAAATCCTCATATTTCTTTCCATTTCTTACCCTGTTGATCCTCCTGAGGAAATACAGGATGACACACAGAACGATGATCAACAGGAGTATCAATACCAGGATCACATTCAGCAACGGACCTGGAAAAAAGAGTGACAGATTTTCAGGTGTAATGAGCAGTGAGAATAACTTTAAATGCAATAAAATAAATGAAAAGCACTAATTATTTTAGATTCAGAGATACAGATGCTGATAAATGATTTGTGGTTTTATTTTAAAGTAAAAAAAAATGACTTCACTTCCTTTATACTAGTGTACTTGTGTAATAATTATAACAGTCACTGTTATCACAATAATTCTGCTACGTCTGTAACATCTTTTTTTTAATCTGTTTTAATAAATGCAGTCGATAACCAAAAGTTACAATATTTAGACCAGATCCCACAATTGTTGGACTTCCTTGCAGGCCCCAAAATGGCTCCATGAGCATGTCGATTTGTGTATTCATTTATTTATGCAGGGACGTGCCATCCAACGTGACAAATGTAAGCCATTACTTTTCATTAACTTTTCATCTGGTCCTAAAAATTAATATAGATAATTATCTTTTTTTTTTTTTTTGATTGTTTTTTTTTTTTTTTTTTGGCGTGGTGGTTAGCACCGCAGCCTCACAGCCAGAAGGTCGCAGGTTCGAGTCCCGGGCTGAGTTTGAGCCAGCTCGGGCTCAGGAGGGGTTTGAAACAGTGACCTTTCTGTGTGGAGTTAGCATGTTCTCCCCATGTATGTGTGGGTTTTCACCGGGTTCTCCGGCTTCCTCCCACTGTCCCAAGACATGCCTGATAGGTTAATTGGTCACTCTAGATTCTCCCTAGGAATGAGTGTGTGCGTGGATGTTTGTTTGTCTCTCTGTGTTGGCCCTGTGACAGACTGGCGACCTGTCCAGGGTGTACCCTGCCTCTCGCCTGATACTTGCTGGGATAGGCTCCAGCCCACCCGCGACCCTGCATGGATTAAGCGGTACAGAAAATGGATGGGTGGATGGAATACAATGATGAAAATAAGCAGTTTTTACCCCAGGATGAAGGACTTTTAGTTGGTTCAGTTGTTCCTAAAACAAACAGACAGTCAGAACAGTTATTCATTTGTTAAAAAAAAGAAGAAAAATATGATGTCACCATTTTTGTCTCCTGGTGGAGAAAACAAGGAATAATTTAGGGTCAAAATCCTTTAACCCTTCAGGCACCTTCAAGGACCCAACGTGCTTTTTCATGTTTTTGATTCTCTACGTGTGCTTCAGTCTAAAGGATAATTGTAAGAAACTTAACCAGAATATTTATTTATTATTATTTTTAAATCCCATTTATTGAATTGCGTATAGAATAGAAGAAAAGCAAATCATTCCAACACTATTTACCTCAGGACCAATTTGGTCCCATTGACTCCCATCATAAGAACATTTTTTTTGATAGATTATAATCCTCATATATTATAATGTATATTCATGTTTTATTTCATTTGCTCCATAAAAAGAATGACAATAACAAAAACTGTAAAAAAGTAATGAAACAAGAATAATAAGTGCTGAAGAGGTAAAAAAAAAAAAAACATGTGGACTTATAAAGAACAATTATACCTGGATTATAAAAGTCTGGTTGTGGTTTAACTATAGGTTTTATGTTTTATGAATATTCTTCCTCCTATGTATTAACCAAAACCTCAAATTTATGATTCAGCAGGTATGATGCATCATTATTCAAAGTTTGTTTTACAGTATTTCTCCATTGGTTTGCCTCATTTCTTGAAACAGAAATTACATGCTCATAACTTTAAGATCATTTGGCAAAACAGTCTTACAGTTCAGCACAACATCATGGCTCACTTGCAAAAGCTCATCTCTCCCCTAAAACTGTTCACTCATGCTTCAGAGCTAAGTTCCTTTTCCATGTAAATCATCAGAAATGGAAAGATCCTTCTCAGTTACTTTGTCTCATTTCTTTAAACAAATCGGACGTTCTCAACACTCTTTACCAAAATAACCTGGATGGTTCAGCACAACACCATGGTTCATTTGCAAAAGCTCATCTCTCTCCCAAAACTGTTCATTCATGTGTCAAAATGAAATTTCTTTTGCATACAAATAGTCAACGCCCCCAAAATGCATCGTCCCTTTGGCATCATGTAAGTACTGCAAGTCAAAATGTTTAGATGTTTTGTCACAATGGCTGAAGACCATTGAAGGTAAGGCAAGGCAAGTTTATTTGTATAGCACATTTTCAGGTTCAAGACAATTCAAAGTGCTTTATATAAAACATTAAA
>JAOXYM010000005.1:2226766-2244725 GCA_028567055.1 Leptatherina wallacei | reverse complement strand
GACTTAGAACATTGTAAGAGACTATTCCAAGGACTTATAAAAGTGATTTTTGCATAATATGTCTCCTTTAAAACATGTCCATAGATCATCTCACCATTGCCCCTATGTTGACGCTGCTGCCGTGGTCCATCAATGAATTAATAAACTCAACTGCGTGTCTGTGTGACTGATCACAGGTGTGTTGTGTAGTGCGCTGCATGCAGGTGGTGGGCAAACAAGGAGCGCATGCAGCTTTCGACACAGTTTACAGCACAACGGGCAAAAAAACTCAGATTGTGAATGTCTGACAGACCCCCCCACCAACATTATTGTCTAGTCTCGTCTCAACAAAAATTTGTCATGTTTTCCACATTAAAGAGAAACGTCACCGTCTAGTTATTGTCATGAAAAAAAGGGGCGTCAATTAAATAATTTCATCTTTGTCATCATTGACGAAAACAACACTGATTGTAACAGTACTTGGACATCAACTAAAGACGTTTCAAAAGAACACAAGTTCGGACAAGTACGCTCTTTTCAAGAGACCAGTTGTTTCTTGAAGATACCTCCAGTCCAGTAAGTGTCCTTTTACGTATGTCCTATCCAGAAGTTTGTTCCTAAAATAAACCTGTTCAACTTGCCCTCTGCCTCTTTCTTTGCTTCAGGGTCTTTCTCTGACCACAACATAATCTTAGAGGGTGTCTGCTTTCCAAATCCAAACTGAGAACTGGGTCCATTAATGAAAAGCTCTGCCTCCCATTCTACTTTAGTAAGCTCTATGAACCACAAGTACACACTGTGGAGAAAGTATTAAACTAAAAGGAAAATCATTACAATGTAGCTGTGTGAAAATGCTTATGAGCTTCATACGTGTTCATCACTTTCTCAAAGCTGGCAAGAAGACATAGGTCAGATTTTCAAACAGATATGCACATTTTTGGGTTCCGATCCAATTCCGATGTCTGAAATTGGATATCTGCCGATAAAGATATTTCACAATACCAAATCAGCTTACATTATTGTGATTCTCATCTTTATTGCTG
Source organism: Leptatherina wallacei (assembly GCA_028567055.1). Taxonomy (NCBI): domain Eukaryota; kingdom Metazoa; phylum Chordata; class Actinopteri; order Atheriniformes; family Atherinidae; genus Leptatherina; species Leptatherina wallacei. The sequence continues at coordinate 2,243,703 of JAOXYM010000005.1, read as the reverse complement.
CTGTTGTTATCGTGTAAGTTCTCATTTGGTTGTAGAAAACCAGTGTTTCTAAAATAAACTGATAAACAAAATCAATCCAATTTAAATGTTTTCCAAAATAATTTGAGAAAAGACCTAAAGTAAATCAAAGATAATCCCTGCAGCTGGTTCATAATCTTAATAAAAACAAAGGTTGTTATAATTTAGCTGAAATACCTATTTTTAATATTTAAGGTCCAAGTGAAAATATAAATTATCTAGGAACAATAGATAGTCTGGCAGCAGTGTTCTGCAGTATCGGCTCAGAGGTTTTGTTTCTGCTGAAGAGGTCTTTTGAAGCTGATGTTCAATCTGTTTAATCATGGAGCCGGTTTTAGTTTGAAGATGCTACAAACGGGACTGTGCTAGTTGCGAATGTCTAAGATTCTCCACAGGTTTGCGTGCGTAAGTGAAAGTGTGACTAACGCTGTGCTGTGAAATAAGCCTGTCATGCTAAATAAGCTGCAGCGTATGAGCAACCCAAGCTGTAGATTCCCACGTCTTCCTTCACCTTCCACTGAAACACTCAGCCGTTTTAATTCAGAGTTAAAAACTTTTCCATTTGCTGCCTTTTATCAAAACAACTGATGATGCCTTACACTGGAACTTTCATTTCTTGCATTTTATCTTATTATACTTTAACTTTTTTTAGATTTCTTTTAAAAGTTTGTTTTAATGTACTTTTTAATGCTTCCTCTGCACCCTGCTGTAATGCTTTTAGTGCTTTGTAATGTTTTATGTGTGAATTGTCTTGTACATGAGATGTGTTGTACAAATAAACCTGCCTTGCTTCCATGTGAGTCATGCAGAATTACAGCTTTTTAGCTAGCAGACTTTTCCAGAATTTTCCTTGACAGATAGAGACTGGCTGGCAGGAATGATGAACTAGGGAGACTTGTCAGTGAGGTGGATGGGAAAATTCTGCCTGATATCCCATCCATGAATCAGGTCAATATCAGTCCCAAATACCGATACTGGATCAGATCTGTCATAACTCTATTTGTAATAATGGCAGGGGGCACCAAAAATAGGATTTACTATAGGACATTAATTTCCAGATGGACCTGTTTAGGGATCCAGGACGCTTTGAAGGACGATTCTGTGGAAAAATGCTTGAAAGCCATTTGGTTTAACGTCTCTCTGCCTACATATGCATCAACACACACAAAAGGAGATTAAAATGAAACAACACTCCTTGTTCTGTGATCCATCGAACCTATCTGTGAAGATTTATGATGCCACATGAAGTCATAAAGACCTCTGAGAAATTGTGTGCCCCTTCAGCGACACAAACAGGGTTATAAAGGCAGAGAAGTGAGTGGCACTTCAGCAGCATCTCTGTCTGCAAGAGGAACCACAACAATTTACACCCGTCATAACCTCCGGCCTCCAGTGGGCTGAAAACACAGTTAAATGTCATGATATACACTTTCTACATGCAACGACACACAAACTGCTTTATTTTCTTATCAGATACATGTATATGAAGTCATGTTTCTAGAAAATGATGTGTGGAGATAAGTGTTAACCTAAAAACCAAACTGTAATAACTGAAGTGCTGCATATGAATGGATGTTTTGAATAAAATTTATTAACCGGGTCATCTGTTTTATGCAGCTTCAGACCATGTTAACCTTTTACAGGCTGCACAACAATGTGGAGTTGACATGTTCTTCACCCACACTTAAAAATTGTGCATGTTATATAAGTGGGTGATTTTGTATTGATGGATAGGGTGAGTATGAGGATGAATGGGTGTGTCTGTGTTGGTGTCCGTGATAGACTGGCAGTGTGTCGAGGTTGAACCTGCCTCCTGCAATATCTGAGATCGCTGACTCTGCTGTCCTGATTTCCTCAGACAGCTCATTCCACAGTTTCGGGGCTTTGACTTTAAATGTACGGTGGTGTGGTTAGCATCATCACCTCACAGAAGGAAGGTTCCTGCCGGTTCAAACCTCAGCTCTGGTCTTTCTGTGGTGTTTTCTCTCTGCATGTGTGGGTTCTCTCTCGTTGCTTCAGCTTCCTCCCACGGACCAAAAACATGCATGTTATAACTTCTAAATTCTCCCAGTCTGAGTGGTTGTTTGTGTCACTGTGGTGACATCCCTGCCTTGCCTTTAATAGCAGCTTGGTAGACTCCTGTGATCTTGCATTGGAATAAGTGGATGGATTATCTGAATCCAAGCCCTGGTTTGTTCAGCGCAGAAAGAAATTAAAGCTTTTTATCAGCAGAGTTAAAAATCAGGTTTTTAGTTTCCCCTGTTTATGTTTTTCCGTTTCTCTATATGCGTACTTGTCTCATTACACTGTCGGGTTCTAAAATAACTGCTGGTATTAAGATGGTGGGAATGTTCCACCGGTCCATGAAATATACGTTTATTATGTTGAAGCTGTTGGATGGTTTGACACTGCAGATTGGAGGCCGTCAATTTGCAAATGCAAATTGCTGCTGCTCTCTCTCTCAGCTCTTAACTTTGTATTTACACCTCAGCCTCCATATGGGAACTTCCTCTCTCCTTCTCAACTTTCCTCTCTTCTCAGAGCCTTCCCTATTTAACACCCTGCAGAGTAATTGAAGCCTATTTTACATTTCAGATACTCCTCATTCTCACAATCTGTCTCATATCTCACCTTCAGCTTCTTGTTGCGGCTAACATTTTCATGGTTTCTATTACCACCTCTGCCACAGTTATTCCAGAAAAAGAAAGTTTTGCTCTGGAAGAAGAACATGATGTTCACGATGAGTGGACATCTTTGGAAACTGATAATGGAGAGAAATGTTTCTGATGACAGTTTATCCCAACAGAGAAAATTATATTCCTCTGAATTAAACTTTGAGATTTCCAGACCGACAGTGAAGATTTTTTCCCCCATTTTTTCCGTTATTAAAAATCCAACAAACTCACCATTGAGCCTTTGTCCTTTTTTTTCATTTTTCGTTGCTAAAACAATAACATTGCCAGCAGGATTTTCTTTCAGTTTATTCTGTTTCTATGGTTTAACATGGAAACATGACAGATGAGCTTTTACCTGATAATGATGTGAATAAGGATTGTGGGAGTTATTTATAACAGCCAGGCTACAGCAGAGAAAGTCAGGACCTAGGAACATCCAAGAAATTATTATTTTTCACCTGAAGGGAGCGACACCTGTCTAATTACAATATACCACAGAGACCATAGACTAACAGCATGGATAATTATTTTATGCTTCTGTAATGGCAAATACACCAGCATGTAGAGGCTCTTTAACCAGAATGATATCTTCAATGTTGGAATATAGGTAAAGGTGAAGAGAAAGCTCTCCTTTAAAAGGAAGAACCAGACTCAGGAAGGGTGGCCATCTGCTTTGATCTGTTAGGGTAAAGAGGGGTCAACAAAAACCATAACTCTAGGGCTGTATAAACAAAATGACAAGAATGATGTTATAAATTCAGACACAGAGGGTAAACAGAGCAAAGTGCAGAGGAGCTCAGTGTATCATTGAATGTCTCCCTATAGGAAACAAATGCATTGTATAGTTTTTCTGCATCAATCTGGGATAGGATGTTCATCATTTTGGCATTACCACATAGGTGAAAGAAAGCTGTCCTAGAAACCTGTTTAATATGAGACAGACCATGGTCAAAAATAACTCCATGCACTATAGCGCTGGAAGACAAGTTGATGCCATCCACATACATCCACTCTGTGTTTCTAGATATGCTGCTCCTCACTTGTCTTGAACAGGGTTTTTTGTCACATGGAATATTTTTGGTATTTGCTTTACATGTATCATCATTACTTGCAGTAAATTAATTATTTGACACTATTTGACTTTTGTAGAGTATTTTGGAATAGCTTTTAAGTGTCTTTAGATTGCATAGTTATGCTGTTGTGAAGAATTTAGCTTTATTTCCTGTTGTTCCTGTTTCAGCCCAGCAGACATTATTGACCTTACTTATATCAATAAAATGTATTATTACAATGACTGCTTGTTAAGACTGGCAGAAAACAAAATATCAGCTGAGACAGGACACAGGAGCCAAATAGTAAGTGGATGTGTAGGTGGGGGAGGGGGTGTCTGTAAGCCCTGGAGGATGCCAGCTCGGAAGAAAAGTCAGGCAGATAAAGGACCGTGCAGCTGCCGCAATACTGCTGATTGTTTGCCTGGAGGAATGCTGCAGGACACTGGTTAAACAGCTGCGAGGCAGATTCTACAGATTCTGGACAGAAGCTACTGTCCTGGACTGGAGACTGAGTTGATTATTCACCAGATGTACAACTATTGGCCTATCCATAACTGCTGGTCCATTACAAGTTAGCTGTTTACATTTTTATATTCTGCAGGCATGATGCTGTGTCCAGGAGCAGCTGCATGCAGAGAAGGGTGTGCTCACCAACAATGGGTTTGGGTTACTAAGAATAAACTTGAGCAGAAAAGCAGAATCAAAAGATCATGACAGTAAAGAGCACTATTGAATTTGACTTATTAGACACACAGTTACTAGACTATGTAGTTCCCCACTAAAGCTTTATCATCCACTATTTTTAGAAATCACATCCTTCTAATCTTAGAAGCTTGCAGCCTGGGACTTTTTAACAGTCTGTAAGGTGTTGCAGAGCTGTGAATTGTGTCACTCGCTCAGTTTTAAAAATAACTTGGTTCTCCAAATGTTACAAATTGTTAAATCTTCTCAGTCATTAGAAATTTAAATCTTTGACCATCTATTCTTTTTAAATACACTTATCACAAAAACTAATGAAATTAGTGTTTGGTGTATTATTTCTTTATCGTAACAATGTTTGTTGGCAAAATATCTCATACTGTTGGAAAGCCTGTTTTTTTCCCCTTTTATAAGGAGCCACATTTGGAAGGAAAATGCATTTGTGGGATGAGCAGCAGAGTTGAGTATGTGGGTGACGCCCATGAAAAACTTGACAAATGTTGCTGGACTATTCTGGACTTTTCAGACCATTTTCTGTAAACCCTAGAGGTGGTTGTGAGTGAAAATCCCAGTGATCAGCAGTTTTTGAATTACTCAGCAACAACCATGCTATGTTCAAGGTCACTTGAATCCCCTTTGTCATTCTGATGCTCAGTTTGAACTTCAGCAAGTTGTCTTGACCATGTCTACATGACTAAATGTATTGAGTTGCTGCCATGTGATTGGCTGATTAGATATTTCTTATGAGTTTAATTTCCCTATTGCTTTCAGTTGCCCTGCATAAATCATCCGTTTACCAGAAATAAAATGTCATATCTCAGTTTCTGACCCTGGATTGTGAACTACATTTCTGAGATGTTGAAAAATTGTAAGACGTTTTTCTGGTGAGGCCAGCTGAATCTGCTCAATCTATCACATTCTCTCTTTCATTGCAATCTCTCTCTTCATCTCTATTCCGTGTTGCTGTGCAACCAAAATAGCTTTTCAGCGTATCCATCCCAAATCCTTGAATTTCAAACTGAATTAACCTTTTTATATCCAGTTATCTTTGCTTTGATTTATAGAAAACAAAGAAATAGAAATTGTGTTCAGCTTTCAGGCCACCTGCTCAAAGATTTGCATCAAGGGAATATAAACATTAAAAGTGAAGAGCTTTTGAAACTTAGTTGAATGGTATGAAGCACTGTATAGGACATAATATATCTTTAATTCTAAGACATCATGTCATTAAAATGAGACATAACAGTATGTGAGAGGTGAGGCATGTGTGTGCACTTGTAGTTGAATGGTCTCTTCAGGTGTTGGCTCTCAGCCAATCACTTTTTGATTCACATTATAAAAGCAACAACCTCAACGGGTTGTGGCTGTTGCTCGTGATGGCCAAATGAAGCCCCATGAATCAACCCGTTGCTTCACCAAAGGGTTCACTACTCAAGGCCTCAGTGAAAGACTGGATTCTGCCATCTGGTGTGCAAATGAACATATGTCAAGCAGTGTTGTCATATTATGATTACATTAGCTGAAATGTATGAATAACTTCAGAGAGCGAGAAAAGGCTGCAGGTAGCGTGACAAAACACTGGAAAAAAATTAAGGAGAATTTAGTTGGGTTCTTGTGAAGATGTCGTCCTCATAATTCATTCAGTGACATTACTCCTTGGCCTATTAGCATCACATATTTGGCTCGACTGAGCTGACTTGGAATCCTGGCTGAGTATATGTTGAAAAAGTAGGGACTTTCTGGAGTTTGTTATAAGATCCATATTTAGACATCAATTTTAATTACTTTAAAGTAGCCATATAACTTTCTGACCTTAAGATTATGCGTTTGAGACTCGTTTTAATGACACAGTGACATTTATTTTGAACATTTCTGGAGCTGTCGTTGCCCAGCTGCATCCTGACACTGAGGAACTGCACTTCACAACTTTTCTACTTCTACTTTACAGCTAAATTCCGCTTTGTGCACCGTGTCACACACTAGCAACTGGATATCAGCACACTGGCTGTTTTGAATGTGCATCATGGCTGATTGATACAGAAGAACACAAAAACACAAGTAGAGGACATTGTTGGAGCAAGAGAAGAAAAGTCAACATTGGACAGATTTTTACTGACTAAACACAGTACAAGTAGGACGCAAGATGGACGCCTTTTTTAAAGGAGACATATTATGCACTTTATTTCCAATCTGAAACAATTCTTTGATATCTAAATGAATTGTCAGAGCCATGGTTTAAAAAAAAAAGAGCCTTAACTAGAGCGCAACAGCTTCCCTTCCATCCTTTATTCACCCCTTATTTTCCCTCTTCTGAGACCATCTTGTCGAAATGGGTGGACCCTCAGGGAGCCGAGCAGCTGATGGCTCCGCCCATCACTCCACCCCCGTGCGCTGCAGCTGAGATGATTGACAGCTTAGGCTTCAGCGGTAAAACAGCTGAAAGTAAGGAAGCCCTTGACTTCCTTGTTACTGCTTCCTGGTGGCTGAAGAGGGAGCAACTGTCACAGGGCTGATGGCAACATGTCCAACCATAGATGTTGCTGTGGGTTGTGTTCCTCTCACTTGTCTAGTGGACACTGGGTCAATGGTGTCCAGAGTCACGGAGAGCTGCTTTCTTGATCTCTTTGCACCTTTGGGACCAGTGTTGTGCTAGTTACTGGAAAAAAACAAACTAGTTACAGTTACTAGTTACCTCACTCAAAAAGTAACTCAGTTACTTTGTTGATTACTTAAACCAAAAAGTAATTAGTTACTGTTAAAAGTAACTTTGTAGTTACTATTTTATAGAACACTTAAAAATACTTCCATGAATGTCCTTATAAATTCATTTCAGTGTTGTACGAAATAAACACAAAATAATGTTTAACACTAGTTTATTTAAGGCAGACAAGCATTTTCTTAAAATGAATAAAGTATGTATGAATATGAATAAAATGCAACATCATACACATTAAGCAACTGCTGATGTATATGTCCAGAACATTTTCTCAAACAACATTAAACTGCCTTATCTGAGAAACACAATGCATTTTAGATCAAATAAATGTTTCAAATGTAACAGAAAATTGTCATTGTGACTACTAAGTGGAAAAAAAGGGTTTTTGTTGTTACACAGAAATTTGTTTACTATAATTGCAGGCAGTAAAGAAAGTAGGACCCCCGTAAATGCACTAAATATTTTGAAGGGGACATATAAAAGTCAAAAAAAGAAAGTCTTACACAAAACAAAAGGAAAATATACCTACAATGACTCCCAATAGGCAAACATAAAGAAAATATAACTCAGTTTCTCTCTGAATTGCTCAATTTTCTTGAAAACTGCAAGGAAATTAGGAAGAAGACAAACAGAACTGCAGCTTAAATTAGGAAAAATAAACCTTCCAAATGCATAAATTGGACAGTGAAAAACCATATTGAAATGAAATAGAGTTGCATGCCAACAACTTATTTAAAGTAATCAAAGTAATTAGCATGTATTCTGTCGAGTGTAAAAATAAAACTGTTTTAAACACCATATAAATAAAGTGCTGTTGTATATTTCCATCAAAATGTTTTGAATAAATCAGCCTTATTTGCAGCAATACAAACCAATGTTTTCTATACAAGTGTTCTAAAATGTAACTGAAATGTGTTACTCTGACTCGTAAAGTATCTAATGTTTTTGTTACACAGAAATGTATGCCATAAAAGAACAAAAAATGCTTCCACGCAAGGACCTGAATGAAAGTCTGAGTTGAGGTTTAACCTTCGAACCAGTGGTTGTACTGCATGAGAAGAAGCCTCTCAAATCTTTGGTCAGTCAGTTTGTTCCTCTTTGGAGAAAGCACCAGACTTCCCAGGCTGAAAAGTCTCTCGACTGGTGCACTGGATGGAGTAGCAGCATTTTTCTTAAGAGAAATTTCCTTGTATTGTGGGAAATTGTTTGAGAATCTCCATCCCTGTTTTGGCTGTTCTCAAGTATGTCCATTTTTCATAGCCTGCAAAACACATAGTAACACACATTAGAATAAATAAAAATTCCCTTTATGTACGTTATATGATAGCTGTACATCACCATGTGTTCTTTAACTTATTGGCAGGAGTTCTAAAATCATTGAAAAAAAAAAAAAGTAACATATTTGTACAACTGATTGGACAAAACTAAGAAATTTTTTACCAAAAATGAATTGTACTATTATTGCTTATTTTTTATGCATCCTGTGGATTGGTGCAATATATTTTAGTGGTTTCTCAGATAAAAATATCAATGTTTACATAAATAAATTTTTCCTGTGTGATACCCTTGCGCCATAAGTGCCATAATGAAAAATTTGGAATTCTGTTTTTTGTGCTACAACAAAAGAAAATAATACAAAGGTGTTCATGAATCTTTCTTTCCTGAACAATAGCATCTGGTAAGCCGATTGCAATAATCAGACCTTCTATCATTTCCAGTGTCTTTGACATTAATACTTCTAACGTGGGCAGGAGGGTGCCAAAGTAACAGTTCTCTTCTCCTTGCAGGATATCCAGAGCAAATGTGAGAGGCTTCATGATCGCACAGTATTCCCTGAGAAACTGAAGTTCCCTTTCTCTGATACATTTTAAGTGTAAACAATCAGAGATGTTATTCAAGTCAGTTATTGGTGTTTCAGCAATTCTTGCTACAGCCTCATAGAACAAGTTCCATCTTGTATTGTAGAGCATGGCACCAGCAGCTTTTTGCCAACAATATCACCCACTATCTCCGAGGCAAAGGTCGATCTGCTAGCCTTGGTCCACAGAGCTGTGCACTTCGCGGTAGCACTTCTGTAAATGCCTTTAGTGCCAGGATTTGAAAGCAGCCACTTGTCCACATCAGAACATGAAATCAAATTGAGTGTGTGAGAGGCACACCTTAGGTGTGGAGGTAAAACTATTTCTTCTTCTGCCGCGGTGTCAAGCACATCTGAAACACCTGTGAAGATGACGTTATTGTCATCTTTCTCATCATCGTCATCAGACAGCGACTCTGGTTGGTAAAGTTGATAGGCTTTTATAAAGTTGGAGCTGTTATCAGTAACTGTAGCTGTGACTTTTGTCGACAGTCTAAACAAAAGAATATGGTCGACCTCAGCAGCAATTACATCATATGTGTGCCTACCCTTGATCCTTTTACACGCTAATGCAGCTTTCTGGCGTTTGAAAGTAGTGGTTTATCCAGTGAGCAGTTATCCCCAGGTAGGTCTTGTTGTGAACAGACCAAATATCTGCTGTTGTCGAAATGTAATTTATCCCCTCCAATATCGCTTTAAGCCTAGTTTCCATTTTTGTAAACTCCTTATCCAAGTAGTCAGAAAAAGTTTTTCGGCCCATTTGGCGTGTGCCGTTTGCACATGTTATGTGCAATGGCTTTGTCGATCTGCCCCTGGCTAATACCAGTCTTGTTAAAATCCAACCGCTGTTGTTTGGGTGGCGGTGTTTGCCTTTCACACAGGTCCGAAGCCTCAGTTAGCTTTGTGGAGGGATGTAGCTTCCGGAGGTGCCTGAGCAAATTGGAGTTGCTGTTTGTCGCAGTACACAGGACTTTCGATCCAGAAAGACATAGGTTGCACTTGACTTGAATGTTCTTGAAGTTGTCTTTGTGCTCGACTAATGTATAATAGTGAGCGTATTTCCAGGTTGAAAAACTACTTTTCCCTCCGCTTTGGTCTGCCATAACTGCACTCGCACAGACACACATGCATCCTAAAAGCATCCTATGGATGCCGAGAGCAGACATACATTACCGGTTTAAACAGGAAGAAAGCACACAGCTGTTGGCCAATATAAATTAATTAAGCTAGTAACGCACAATAGAGTAACGGTAACTGAGTTACTTTATTTAAAGAGTAGTGTGTTTGAGTATTAGTTACTGACAAAAGTAACGCATTACCAGCACAACACTTTTGGGGACACAATTGTCTCCAAGATTAGACTTAGAAAACTATTCTATTTTATACTTTTTTAAACTTGATTGCTGTTATTGGCCTTGAACCGGGTGCAGAGTAACTTAATTTTGTTCCACTTCATGTTTTTAACGTGTGTGTGAAATGACAATAAAGAATCCTTGAATCCTCCTTGAATCCATTAATGAGCTCTTGGAGAGTTAGGTAATATGGAAAAGCAGCAGTCCTTATGCCTCCCCAAAAGTCCTGGTTAGGAAGAAGGATGGCAGCCTCTGGATGTTTGTTGATTACCACCTGCAAGACAAGGAAGATACTTTTCTTTTGCCTCACATTGAGGAGAGCCTTTCCACCCTGGACTTGAGGAATGGTTACAACGAGGTGTCTGTGTCAGAACAAGACAAGTCAAAAACAGCCTTCTGTACACTATATGGACATATGGAAATGGTATGCTGTTTGGGCTGTGTAATGTGCCAAGTACCTTCCAGCTTCTCATGCTGAGGATGTTCAGGGAGTAGCAGCGCCAGTCTCTTCTTTTATGTCTGGATGACATCATTGTCTTCTCCTCTTCAGTCTCCCAGCATGTCCAGCAGCTGGAGGCGGTTCTTGATCGGCTCCATAAGGAAGGTCTGAAAGCTGGAGAAATGCTCATTCTTTCAGCAAGAGGTTAACTGTCTGGACCACGTTTTCTCTGATAAAGATGTAGCCACAGACCTGGTTGAGACAGATGCAGTGGCCTAGTGGCACCTTCCCACTCATGTCTCAGAGTTTCACTTATTTCTGGGCTTTGCCAGCTATTATAAGTGGTTTGTGGAGGGCTTTGCCATATTGGCTAGTCCTCTCCATATGTTGGTGTCAAAACTGGTGAGCATTAAGTCTGAAATCCATGCATCTTAAAATGCCTGGCCAGACCTTTTTAGAGTGTGATAGGAGCTGTGAGGCTCTCAAGTCCAAATTGACCTCTGCCCCAGTGTTGGTTGATTTTTCACGTCCTTTCATTCTGGAGACTGAGACCAGCCATATTTGACTGGGTGCTTTGCTTTCACTGGAGACTGAGAATGGAGTAAAGCCGATTGCATTGCCAATTGTAGCCTTAGACTAACAGAGCATAACATGGCCAACTATAGCTCCATGAAGCCAGAATTTTTGGCATTAAAGTGGGCCATGACCAAGAAGTTTAGAGTGTATCTCTTTGGGCACCAGTGTGTGGTTTATACAGACAACAACCCTCTACGCCAGGGATACTCAATTCGGTCCTACGAGGACAGTAATCCAGCAGGTTTTTCATGTATCCCCTTTTCCAACACACCTGACTCAAATGAATGAGTCATTGTGTAAAACTCGATTGGCTGTTACATCCATTTAATTCTCCTGTTCCTGTGTCAGTAAGTCAATCACTGATGACTGTTCTCCCATCCCATTCTACATCTGACCTCTGCATCTTGCAGGAAGCTGACCCCTTCCTGAAAAATGTTCTAGGTTATTGGAGAAGGCAGATTCACCCTACTCCTGAAGAAAGACGGCAGCTCCCTAAACCTTTTTTGTTCTTGTTAATCAGTGGGAATCAGTGTTAATCTTGGGAAGAAAAATGGGGTGGTCTATAGGCGAGTTCATCGTCCAGATGGAGGGGAGGAGATTGTGTAACTTGTCCTGCCATCGATCCTTAGGCAGAATGTCCTGACACAGCTACATCAGGAACATGGATACCAGGGCTTGAGTGCACCACTGAGCTGGTGTGCCAGCTTGGCCTGGGAAGTCCACTGACAAAAAAATGTTCAAGCATGTCAGCGCTGCCAGGTTGCAAAAGGCATAGGTTCTGTGTCGAGCAGCTTCATGGGTAACTTGTTGGCTTCCAGACCAAATCAGATTGTTGCCATGAATTTCACTTAGTTGGAACCTTCTTGAAATGGGTTGGACAACGTTTTGGTTATAACTGATGCATTTAGCTAATACACAGTCACTGTCCTAACTCGGGACCAGAAGGCTGTTGCCCAGGTTTGCTGGAGTGGTTTTATAAGTTCGGTGTTCCGAGTCGAATTCACTCAAACCAAGACCAGAGCTTTGAGAACACCCTAATTCAGCAGCTTTATGACTTGTGTGGGGTAACAAACCCCCTTACCATCCAGCAGGAAGTCCGCAGGAAGTAGGGGTTCATTGCCAAACATCAGAAAGAAAGGAGACTGACAAGTGCCCCAGTGAGGGGTAGTGTTATAGCAGAACAGCAGTTGTAGAAGACATGAAGCCCAATCACACTTCTGAAAGGTCAGTAAGGTGTGCAGGAGGTTATGAGTTTTTTTGAACAGTTCATATTTTCCATTCCCTGCAACCTTTCAACAGCTGATCTGGATAAACAAAAGAAGTTGGAAATGGTGCTAGAGCCCTGCAGGCAGTTTACTCCTGTGTATAGTATGCTTGTTTTTACATGAAAGTGAGGCTGTCAGAAGTGGCAAAGAGTGCGTGTAAAGGGGTGGTGTGTGTGCATGTAGCTGTATGTGTCTGTGTCCATCTGATGTCAATAATTTAAGACATATATACATATCTCTGACAAGACTTTATCTGGCTGGAGCAGTGTCTGCGGAGTCCGACAGCTCCGTCAACAGCAATTCCTTTCCGCACATAGTCATGAAGGCCCGAGGCTGCAGTCACAGAGAGAAGAGGGGTGAGAAAAAAGGCCTTAATAGATACACAAAAAAGGGGTAATGTGTCACAGACATGAGACGAGAGGCCTCTCATCTCATTCAAAAATATGTTGTTAACCTTATCATTAGATACTGTATGGTCTTTTAGTGTTTCATCACAGAAGAGTGTTCTTCAGTTTTATTATGAATCAGTGGCAGTAGTGTTTGTGCAGGCAAAGCGATGTCATTAGAATGGGCTAGAAGAGGATTTACAACCCTAAAAATGTAATATATGGAGATTTAATCTCTTAGTTTGTGCAAACAGATGCAATTTTTGCCATTTTTTCAATTGAAAATAAAAATATGGAGTAACACAGTTTCCCATTTTTCCTTTTGTATGACTTAATATGCAACAAAAATCAGCATTTAGAGTTCAGAGGGGAAAGAGGATGGCCCTGTACATCAACTGATAAGTGGAAGTCCAGTCAGGACTTGAGTTTAGTCAAAGTTTCTTTACATGATTTTGATAAATACTTGGTTATAAATAATATACATGGTTATAAATACTGTATAACAAAGTATTTGGTTAAGGTTAAGTAAGCAGCATTATTAGGGTATGAAATAAATTTTACTACTGAAGTTTTTGCCAGCATTTTCCACATTGCCATGACAACATGTCCCCACATGTTTAGAAAAGATACCGTGGGACTACGCTTTGTTACAACCAACAGTCTCCTGATTAGCAAGTCAGGAGTCGATACTTGGACGTCAAAGGGAGCAAAGCGAGTCATACCAAAACATTGGAACACACATCAGATTAATTAAAAGGGGGGAAAAAAAGGAACAATTTATTCATATGGACAACGGTGCTTGAATCCCAGGAGAATAAAATCCATAAATACAACCAAACAGTCAGGAAGGAATAGAAGAATTAAGTTAAAATGCTGATCTAATTAAGCATGAACAAACTAGGGACAAAAGTTTTTGAATGTTCAACATAAGAAAGAAATAAAAATTGGAAATCAAGTCTGCGTTTAAGAAGCAAGAATTTCTTATGGAAGTTGAGAACTGATCATCTAAAGATCGCAAAACAAATTTTCGCATGATGATTGAACTTTTTATAACCTGAGGATACTAAATGGGGAACAGATGGTGCCAAATTAAAAAAAAAAGAAGGTAATTTTGGATAACCTCACCTGGGCTGTCTGAACTAAAGTTACTAATTTTGTTCTGATTCGCTTCATCAGAGTTGGCTTTTTCAGAGATAATGTTCACATTTTGTATCATGATCTGATGAAGGTTAAGAGCTACAGATGCATCATTCCAAAGAGATGTTCATAATTCATCCTGAAAGTGGTTCTTTTTTTTAATGAGAGCCCGCAACATTTTTCATTTGTGCTATAAATCACACATAAACACATAAACTGATTTTTACACATCTTAACAAGTCTCACAAGTCTTCCCTTCACAATGACTCTAAACATAGATAAATAGACCAGGGATCCTCAATTCTGGCCCACAAAGGGCCTGCAGGTTTTAGAAGTTTCCCTGCTGCAACACACCTGATTCAGCTTAGGACTGACTCCCTAAGTCAGCTTGGGTCACTGACATCCTGTTCTCTCTATATAGCTATCCATACTTTTCAGAAAAATCCCACATTGTTGAAGCTTGCTCCTTGCTGGTGAAACCACTTTGAAACAGTGAGGTTTAAAGGTGAAGAAAAGTCTGCACACTCCGATCTATGCAGCATAAAAATTCGGCCGTAGACTTTCATTAGGGATGGCTTGAAACACAGTGAGGCCTAAAACTGCTGCAACATGGCAGACATGTTCAAGTTGTGCACTGGTGATGGCAGCAGGTTCCATCCGTCATGACAGTACCTCAAACATTGCACACTGAGAGAAAACTGTTGTAACAAACCAAGATTTCTTCTGTTTCAGTTTACTAAACTTAGTAACACATTTCTGCTCTTTACTGTTTGTCCTCGCATTCAGCAATCGGCATCTCACATTTAGGGTCACCCCCTCACACCCTTCTTTCTGTTATAGTGAGAACACAACATCTCTGCAAAGGTGACGCCACGACTGCACATCTGCAACACAAAGGAAATTTCTACTTGAGACACTTGCAGCGCTGTCGTGGGCTGTGATTGACAACACAAGACCCAGCTGGCTGACTGAGAATGAGACACAATGAGCCATTCGGGAAATTATATTATAGCAGCTAAGTTATGCTAACGTCAGAGCTGGGATTCAGCTAGATTTGTATCAATTGTAGCCTGCTAATCTTAAGTTTTAAATTCAACACAAGGCTCTCTAACATATATGAGGTCATCACATACATTTTGAACAGAAATTTAGGACAGAAAATTATTGGTGATCCATAACCATGTTGGCAGGATGTCAATGTCGTTACAACACGTAGATGCTTATGCTGACTGCAAAGTCATTTTCAAACAACAGATCAGGACAGCCGTGTTGCAGTGTCATGTTGTAACTCTCCCATTTGATTGTGGATTAATAAGTTATTTGATTATTTAGTTTTATTTATACATATAGTCCAGCTATATATAGGCTATTTCTTAATATAAGAACAGTTAGTTGTATGTGTGACATATGTGCATCCTGTATAAATACATTCATACAGTATATGGAGAATTTAGTTGCAAATTGTTCATACATGTAATAATAATAAAATAACAATGGTAAAACATTATTATAATAATAATAACAAACAGAAAACTGAGGCTACAATTCACAAAGACTCACCAAAACTGGACAATAGAAGATGGAAACATGTTACCTGGTCTGATGAGTCTCCATTTTAGCTCCACATTGAGATGGTAGGCTCAGAATTTGGTGGAAACCACATGAAAGCATGGATCCATCCAGGTGATGGAAGTGTGATGGTGTGGGGGTTAAGAATATTTTCTTGGCACATTTTGGTCCCCTTAGTACCAACATGTCATGGTTTAACCAGCACAGCCTACCTGAGTATTGTAGCTGACCATGTCCATCCCTTTATGAGTACAGTGGATCATTTTCTGATGGCTATTTCCAGCAGGATAATGTACCATGTCACAAAGCTCAGATCATCTCTAATGGTGCGTTCAGACCAAACGCATTGGGAGCGTCAGGTTTACATGCAAAGTCTATGGCCGACGCGCGTCAAGGCGCGTCAAGCCTTCTAGCTTCGCGTTTTGAGCGTCAGGCGCGGCACGTTTTGAGATTTTCAGCGTCCAACGCTTGACACGCGTGACGCATGTTGGACGCCGGAGTTGGAAAATCTGAACTTTTGCCGCTGAACGGGGGGGCGTCAACCAAAGCGTCATGACGTAGAGGAAATATAAACGTATAAACTCGGAAGACAAACTGGTCGTGGTTGTTTGTACACACCCTGTCATCTATGACACGTCCTCCTACGATACCGTGACAGGGACAAAAAGGACCTTGTGTGGAGGCAGATCAGTGAGGAAGTTGGGATTTTGGGTAAGTTATTAAAACTTTAACCACGGTAAACACGGCGACGTCATTCTCTGGCCTTGTAGAGCAAATAAATCCAAATTCATCTGCCATCGTAGAAAGACGAGCTAACATCCGGGTCCTGCAGACGTGCGTCTCTGGTGTCAAGAACCTTTTCTTGCTAAATGTTCAAGCGTCTGATTTACGAGCGTCAAGCGTCCAACTTTGAGCGTCAAGAGCGTTTTTGACACTGATAACACGTTTGGCAGACCAAACGCGTCGGGAGCGTCTGGTTTACATGCAAAGTCTATGGTCGACGGGCGTCGAGCCTTGTAGCGGCGCATTTTGAGCGTCAGGCGTGGCG
Organism: Leptatherina wallacei; assembly: GCA_028567055.1. NCBI lineage: Eukaryota > Metazoa > Chordata > Actinopteri > Atheriniformes > Atherinidae > Leptatherina > Leptatherina wallacei. The sequence continues at coordinate 2,226,913 of JAOXYM010000005.1, read as the reverse complement.
AGTTTTGAGATTTTCAGGGTCCAACACTTGACGCACGTGACGCATGTTGGACGCTGGAGTTGGAAAATCGGAACTTTTGCCGCTGGACGCGGGGCGTCAACCAATCAGAGCGACTCAGCGTCATGACGTATAGACGCATTTTTTTGA
>JAOXYM010000005.1:1751945-1772673 GCA_028567055.1 Leptatherina wallacei | reverse complement strand
TGTACAAACAGCCACGATTAGTTTGTCTTCCGATCTTTTTAAAGTTTATATTTCCTCCGTTATGTTTGTATTTTTCAATGACACAAAGGTGTTTCTGTCCTGTGAAAAAAATGTGTCTCGCTCTGATTGGTTGACGCCCCGCGTCGAGCAGCAAAAGTTCCGATTTTCCAACTCCGGCGTCCGATGCGCATCAAGAGCGTCGGACGCTGAAAATCTCAAAACGCGTCGCGCCTGACGCTTAAAACGCGCCGCTAGAAGGCTCGATGCGGCTTGACGCGCGTCGGCCATAAACTTTGCATGTAAACCTGACGCTACAGACGCTGACAACGCGTTAGGTCTGAACGCACCATTAGAGTTTGGGTTGTAACTGCTCTTCACTGGATCTACTGGACACTTGCTGGTGTAGCAGAAACCCACCAAGCCTTCGCCTGGTTCACAGAAAGCTCCCAATGTGAATAAAAATGAATATTAATCATCAAGTAGCTGATATTAATAAGACCTAAAAGGTTAAATACATCAAACTATTTTTTTTTTAAAGTTCTGTTCAATGTATTATTAGTAGTATTAGTATTGATTACAGAGCATTGATATGTCCGTCCCTATTGGCTTGGTTCTGGTACAAAGAGAGGAAATGGTTGTGTTCCTCTCTCTAACACTGCTGTGGTAACCATGGTGACATTAGACATTAATAATCTGGATCAACTAGTGGAAATATTTACAACAAGTTCAGAAAGGTCCGGGGTGGGGGGGTCCTTGGCTTCTACCCCGAGCTGCTCTGGTTTACCCCACGGTGGTGGTGGTGGACTGGATCTTTGTGTCTCACCACCATGACTCGTGTGGTACTGGTTAGCTCCGTATTGGGAGCTGTGTGGCTGCTGATACTGGAGCCGGCGTCTATCTGTGTCCTTCCTCTTTACAGAAAAGTCTGTAATATCTTCCTGTACCGGTTACAGATCCGGATTTTTCTGCTTTAAACTCAACCAGTAACCTTGCTAGCTTCCTGTTTAAACCAGACTGGACCATGTAGCGTTAGCTTAGCCAGCGCCTACGTACACGGATACCGAGGTGTTCTTATAGTTTATTTTCAGCTTCAATATGAGCTCTAATGCAATCAGATCTAGAGAGAAGAAGGTAGAAATAAAGACTAAAAGGAAGTGAAATAAATCTGTCGTATGGCCGACTGTGTACGCGGTCGCCATTTTCCTGTCGGCCAATCATATGACTACAACTGTCACCATGGTAACAATGACTGTGTCTGTCTTTCTCAATGACATGCCAGACAGAGGTGATGAGTAAAAATACATTTTTACCTGAGCTGGGACGATACGCGTTCCTCCCGATAACATTATTTCTGATTTTCTGGGGGCCGATTCGATTTCTAATCGCGATTTTTGCGATTCTTTGATGTTGACGATGTTAATGTGATTTTTATTTTGCTTTTTTAACCCCAGAACATGTGAAAAAATTGAACCAGGAGCCATATTTCCCCCCCCCAAAAAACACTACACATCACACGTGGGTCAGTTTTTAAGATTTATTCATCAGGAATGTGTCACAACACAGCAGCCGGACCATCATTCTGCTACAAGACAAGTTCATTTAAAATTAATAAATCTTTTTTTTCTTTTTTTCTAAATCGTGAAACAAAAAAAAAAAATCACGATATTTATCTGAATCGTTTTTTTTCTCCCAGCTCTAATGTTTCCAGTGGCTCGGCCAGACAGTAATGATGGTAATGATACGTATAGAGTGATGATGTAGAAGCAATGACCCGGTCCCTCTGCAGGGCTGATGGTCTACATGAACCCTCTGACAGGAGTCCCTTATTTAGCCTAAAACCAGGACTGGGACTGGGCTCCTAACAGGATCACATGACTCTCATACCCATTGCACAGTTGTCTCTACTGGATCATGTCACAGCACAAAATCTTCCTGCAGCTTGCAGGTGAAGCTGGAAGGAGCTGCTGGCGAGACGAAGCCGAGCAGCATCCTGCTGGAATAAATACCGTAAACTCTGCCAGTCTGCAACAGTTTGCTTGTGAAACTGGAAAATGGGCTGAGAAAGAGAATGTGTTGTCTGTCTGTATCTAATAGATCCCACAGGTCAGACCCATTGGTTTTATCGTTTCAAGCTAAAAGCTGCACCGTGGACAAACGTGCAGCTTAGGTCACTTCCGGCTGAGCTCTGAATCCTTCCTCGTCTCCTGAAGTGTATTAATAACCCGTCACACCGCATGAGTCATCATCAGATCTGTGTGTGTGTGTGTCAGGTTATGTTGTTTGATCGGTTAATGATTTGTGTGTGTGTGTGTGGCCTCTCTTGTGTGACAAAGAAGAGGTCAGATGAATTTGTAGTGTAAATATTTGTCAGCTTATTGTCTCTCAAACAGGTTTGCAGTGACTTGCTCGTTTATGAACGTGTACAGGTGTGTGTGTGTGTGTGTGTCACAGTGCACTTTCTCTGGCGGCCATATTGGCTCCCCCCCCCCCCTGAAGGATGTTTCCTTCAGCCTTTTTTCTCCCATAATTCATAGCGAACTAGACGACAGGCAGCAGCAAAGTGCTGAGGAGTTTTTAACTGCAAGAATCTCTTTTACCGTAGAGATGTAACAGAATGTCATGTTTAATATTTGTGCATTTGTAAGGTCTTAATGACGTATTTACCGGCTAATTTTTCTTTTTTCAAATTTTCTTTTTTCTTTTAAACGAATCCAATAAAGTAAATTTTAAAATGAGAGTTTTAGCAACATTTCTGGCTCCATGTGCAGTTATCTGAAGGAATTAGCAGCAACACTTTGGGGACTGAAGCATTGTGGGAGATTCTCACACACTAGCTAGGCTGTCTCATTTCACGAAGGAAGAAACGGCTACGAAGTCTTCGTAGGCTGCGCACTTCGTAGTGTGCAGACCCTGAAATGAGACACAGCCTCTGTTATTTACCGTTTGCCGCCCGGACCTCCTTAGGAGACGGACTGGCGGTCCGTCCCCGGTCGCAGCACCCGCGATTTTTATCTTCTGGTTGCCAAAGTTTAAAGTGCTGTTGGCAGAATCACAAGCTGGGCCGCATGGAAGTTGGTTCAGGGCCGCATGTGGCCCGCGGGCCAACAGTTGAAGAGCCCGGCTGTAGGGAAGCGACGGCTCCAGAAATGTGCACAGTAAATGTCACTGTGCCGTTAAAACGAGTCAGAAACACGTTTCTTTAAGGTAAAAAAAGTTACATAGTGCTACTTTAAACAGCTTGGATTAGCTTGGATCCGTTGTCACGGTTACATAAAAACATTCTAAGGACTGAATTTTGTTTTCCCACCTTCGGACGTTAATGTCCCACACCTGGATATATCTGTTATACGCTCACCGCCCACTTTATCCGGTTCATCTTTCCAGTTGCTTGTTAACACAAATATCAGCCAATCACACGGCAGCATCTAGTCATGTTGATGAGTCATGATGAAGTTAAACCTGAGCATCAGGAGGAGGAAGAAAGGAGACTTCTGGTTGTTGGTCTGAGTATTTATCTCTAAGGTTTACAGAGGATGGTCTGAAGAAGAGAAAATATCCCGTTGTTGAGGTCAGAGGTCAGAGGAGGATGGGCGGACTGGTTGGAGATGATGGAAAGGTGACAGGAAGTCCAGTAAGCATTGGTTCCCATCAAGGTTTGCAGGATAGCATCTCTGAACACACAACATGTAGAAGATCTTCTGATGGATACTTCAGCCATCATGTCAATATGCAGCAAAACCCTCATGTTGGATCTATAACAGCAGAACTCGGGCGGTTCTGGAGGTAAAAGGGGTCCGGCCGGTACTAGAAGGTGGATCTGGTAAAAAGAATTTAATAGAAAACATGGGTGTTAAAAATAGGCCGAACTCTGGCTGGATTAGATCATTTGAACCCTCCTCTGGTGCATTTTCCTCGACTGTCCTCCACTAAGAACTTTATTGGGAGCAGGGTATGAGTCCTGGGTCAGGCCTGCCGCTCCTCTGAGACTGGACTCCATGTTGGTTCATCAGTCAGCCGCAGGAGGAACTGTTTACTCACCCAGACGGAGAGTTTGGACTCTCATCCTCTAACCTTTGAAGTTAATATTTATCTCCGTCTACTGTATTTGTGTCAGCCGGCTCTCTGTTATTATTTACCAACACACCGTGTCTGAACTCTGATGTAAGCAGGGCCGTTACTGGAAAATCATGGAGATGGAGGAGGGATGAAAGCCAGTTACTCATTTACTCCGTCATCGGTATTGAGGTCAGAGTGGGCGCTGCAGGAATGTGGAGCGAGAGATGGATGCACGGGGCCATCAGAACTGGGTCGGCTGACGAGAGTCGGCTGCTCGGTGTGAATTAGGCTTTTTTTTGTTTTGTTTTCTGAATGAGTGCGCTTCCCTTTCACGGTAGATTTCCCAGCATTCTTAGAGCTGAGGCAACTGGTTCCAGCGGCAGCCAGACTGGCCGAACATTCATATTCCCCAGAGGATGACTCCCTCTCTGAGTCTCTCCAGAGCTACATGACATCCACACGTGTAGCTGTGGGTGATACGTGTTGTGTAGACGCTCAACGCTGACATTAACGTGAGGATGGAAGAAGTTTCCGGGTTGTTCTGTATCGTAGAAGCACAGATTGTGACATCAGAGCTCTACAGGAGCCAGACCAGCTGTTGCAGGACTCCTGCTTCTGCTCTCTGGATGGTTTTAAGCTACTTTAGAGACGTTTTTCTGCGTCTTCGTGTTTTTTTGAGTCGTGTTTCGAGGCTGTTTTGAACATCTGTGGCCGCTTCATGTGCTGGTTGTTTTTGTCTTTGTGATTGTTTCATATGTCTGAGGCTTTTTTTCTGTCAGTTTGTGTCTCCTTCTCTTTATGAAAGTTTTTTTTCCCTTTTCCATTGGTCTTCTTTACTGTTTGGTGTCTCTGAGCTTGTTTTAGTCTGTTTTGTTTCTGTATCCGCTCTTTGACTGTTTATGGCCCCTTTGTAACTATTTCTGGTCAATTTGTGGCTGTTTTTGTCTCTTTTTGGTCTATTTTTGACAGTTTTTGTCTCTTTTCTATTGCTTTTGGTCTCTTTTTGGTATTTTTTGACTGTTTATGGTCTCTCTGTAACTATTTCTGGTCAATTTATGACTGTTTATGCCTCCTTTTGGTCAATTTGTGGCTTTTTTTTGTCTCTTTTTGGTTGTTTTTGGTCTTTTTTGACTGTTTATGGTTCTTTGTAACTATTTCTCGTCATTTTGAAAGTTTTGGGTCTTTTTTTGCTTGTGTGTGTTTTTGTAGCTTTTTTTGGTCTCTTTGCTTTTGTGTTTTTGTTTTCTGGCTCTGTGCAGTTTTGGGTCTCTATGTGACTATTTTGTCATTTTGTGGCTGTTTTTATCTCTTTTAGTGTGATTTCTTTAGCCTCTGGTACTCTGGTGTTTGTGGTTCTTTTGGTCTCTTTGTGGTTGTTTAATGTTTGTGGCGAAGGACTCTAGAAAAGAGCTCATTCTTTTTATTTTAATTTACTTCAAGCCTCTCGACTGAACTTTAGCAGATTTTTCAGTGAGGTTCCCCCTAACGACAACTCATCCATCTTGCATCCTGTCTCTACTCAGAGCTCTCTCCAGTCAGTAAAAGTCAGCCTGATGTTGTTTCCTGTCTTATCTCTTGTTCTGTCCCTGTCTCGCTTTCTTTTCCTCTCTTCCTTCGATAATGTCCTCTTGCATTTCTTTGCTAAATCAGCCACGATGGACGTTTAAAACAGCCAGTGTCTTGATAACCAGTTGCTGGCGTGTGCCATGGTGCGTAAATGAAAATGTAACGTGACGCTCTGAGCTGGAAGTGCAGTTTTTCAGCCTTGGGACGCTGCAGGGCAACGACGGCTCCAGGAATGAGCATGATGAACATCACTGTGCCATGGAAACAAGCCAGAAGCAGAGTTTTATGGTCAGAAGGTCGCATCGTGATACTTTGATATTGTTATTCATAACTATTATTCCAACTCTACCTTTAAAAACCGAAGTGTTTTTCAGGACTCGTTAACCTGTGAACAGCAGAACTCTAGCTAGGTACATAAGTGAGGCCCTGCTGGGACTTTGTTGTTGTAAACTGGCGTCTCGTTTTAGTTGTGTTGCATTTCTGCAGGTCTTTTTAAACATCTTATGTGTTTCAGACATAGTTTCATCTCTTTGTGGTGGCTTTTTGTTCCTGTTGTCATTGAAGAAGGGTTTTTTATTTATTTAAAAATCTTTCTGGCCATCATGTGTGTTTTTATTTTGATCTAACATCTACAGTCTCGGGTTTTTGTTGCAGCCGTGTGGTGTCTCCTTGTGCTCTTTAGTTGTTGCATCTCTGACTGCTTATCAACCCCTCGTCGTCGTCCAGTCAGAATTATTCAGGTTAACCAGAGTTTGGTCTAATTTTACACTCCGGGTCACGTTATTGGATGGTTTCATGATGAGCTGATGAGAGAAAAACATGTAAATCTTTTCTTTGTTGGGCTTTGAAGGAGGAAGGATGAAAGAGGAAACAACATGGACAGAGGGTGAAATAACACACACACACACACACACACACAGAGTGACCTAATTTTTGCTCTCTGCCAAGTAAACAAACTGTCATTGTTTGTAACTGGTCTGTTACCACGACAATCGGTAGCAGTCCATCCTGTTGCCACGGTAGCGCGTGGCAATCCTCCGTCCTGGCATCTGAAACACTCATTCTAGCCTCTTCTCGGGTGAAAACATCAAAATACTGGACATAAACTAATTTTACCGTAAACTAGTCAAACTTTAACAATCAAAGACTTGATCCTCGATGATAATAGAATAATTCCACTAAGTTAAACTGAAAAGTGAAATGATAGTAAATAAGTTAAAGAGCTGGAAGTGATCTGGTCGTGGGTTAACACACACACACACCGACACACACACCGGGCGGTTCTGGTTGTTAACACGATTGAGCTGAAAATTTGATGGAAGAAATCAGGCGATCAGTGATGTGAGATGAAGTTATGCAACACTCTTACACACTTTCATCTTTAATTCATCAGCAGGAAGTGTTTATCTTTGTCGACGTGCATCCAGACCTTCACACAGGGGGGGTTCTTCCCGTTTATGTGTTAAATAATTAATCCATGCAGAAATGCAGAGCAGAACGGATGTGTGGACTCTGTCGTACGCACGAGTAAACACAGACTTTTCTTTTAAAGAAATATTACAGTGAACGCAGCTCCTCATCAGTGTTTGATGCTTTCTTTTTTAGACTTTGGAGCAGCAGGTGGTTTAGTGAGTTGAGGAGGCTGGAGCTGCCTGGAAGCGATACATAAATGTTTGACTGGCTTACATTTGATCACAAGACGTTTGCCAAAGGGACACATTTATAAACACGGAGTCAGTGTGAATTACAGACGATGGACGTCGACACAGACGGATGCCAAATGGATTTTTTCCAAGTCTGGAGTCCTCTGTTTTTTTTTTTTCTTCTTTTTTTCATCCATTATAAATGCTTCTTCTGTTGATTATTTCCTAAGATAATATTTTTTCTGAAATTTTCTACTTGGCAGTCAGCTAAAACTAGCATCCTGGTGTCAGGTGTGCACCGTGGGATTAGTATTGTTCTAAAAACGGGAAGAGCGGCTCAGAGAAGGTGAGATTTTGTGTTTTTATATACATACATATTATTAGGTTCGCCTGTTCAATTCCCTTGTTAACACAAATATCTGATCAGCCAATCACAGGGCAGCAACTCAACACATTGTCATGAAGACATAAGGACTGGGACGATATGCTTTCCTCCCCATACGATTCTTTTAAGATTCTTTTTGGGTGCTGATTCGATTTAAATTGTGATTCTTCGATATTGACGCTTTTTTTGTTGTTGTTTGTTTTGTTTTTTAAGTTTGCTTTTTTATCCCCAGAGCATGTGAAAATATTGAATCAGGAACCATATTTCCCCACAAAACAACTTTTTAACATTTATTCAGCAGGAATATATTGGAACCAGCTGAAAATGAATCATTTAAAGTTGAGGAACACAACAACAGCAGCCAGACCATCATTCTGCTGATATCATTTTTAATTTCTTTGCAAAAAAAAAAATTTTTTTATTGACAAAAAATCGATTTAAAATGCGTGAAACAAAAAATCGTGATATTATATGTGAATCGATTTTTTTCTCCCACCCCTAGTACACATGCATGAGGGAGGAAGGGGGTTTCAGAACCACGGTCCTACTCGGTACTAGCAAGGTGGACCTGATAAAGTGGCTGATTACTGTATATATAATGAAGTAACGTACTTCCTGTATGAGGTACATGAGGTATCGTGGTTCTGGTTTAAACAGGAGATGAGTTCTTCTTCTTCGTCTCCTCCAGCCTCGCTGACACCTCTTTGCCTTGACAAACTGAGCAACCACTTGCTTTTTTGAGGTTGCCATAAAGTACCGACGTCCTTCCAGCAACCGCTCATCTTTCATGGTTTGATGAGTGTCGACATCCAACAAGCTAAACAAGATAAAACAAATGAAAATCTCATGTTGAAAACTTAAAACTAGGAGTAGCTGTTGCACACTCTAACATAGACGCTGGTCTGAGGCAGGGTTTGTTTTCACCGACAAGCTATTCCAGCCGCCTGTTATTGTCTGGAATAAAGAAAATCACACGTCATATTATCATATTATTATTCCCGGGGTTTTAACATGGCTTTTTTTTTTTTATGCAATTCAGAAAACCTTTATGGCTGCAGCCGTGGATGCCCGGACCTAATCACCATATGATCTATTTAATTAAACCTGTTTAAAACAGTGTCACGCCTGAGGATTGATGGAGTCAGAACTCACTACATCCTGTCTAAAGTCTCACGGATGTGAAAGGACAGAGACGGCTCTGATCACACGTCTCAGGTGGCAGAATCGTACAGAAGTTGTTCACAGTGAATATTTCCCACTTTATTCTGGGATCGCTCTAAAAAACCTTGCTAGTCCTGCTCTGTCCAGTCTCCCACATGTGGAGACTTGATGTTTAATGCAGTCGTACTAACAGTGAGGATCACAAGGCAAATGATTCACAACCCTAAACTAGTTAGCGTTCCTTGGTTAGCAACAAGCATTTAGCTTGTAACTAGCATCCAAAGGCTAACAACTAGCTTCTTTAAACCAGTCAGTATTAAGTCAGGGCTCATCTTTAGCACCCTGACTTGTAATGGAAATACTTAAACTAGTTAATAGTAACCCTAGACTTGTGACTATCCCATCCAAATGCTAGCAACAAGCATACCTTAACTGGCATGCTTGACTGGTATACTTAAGCTTATGTAATAGCCTTTACTTTAACTTATCTAAAGTAATTAGACTAGCGACAAGCTTACAGTAGTCTACAGATACTAAGGATGATACTAGCTGCATCTTTTGGTGAGATACTGCCCTCATAAGGCAAGTGACTGAGCTAGCTGTCAAATTTGCTGATAGCTTTTATCACATCAAGCATCAATAAGCTAGCAGTCTGCTACCATGGCTTTAGTATCATCAAAAGACTTATAACCAGCCTTCCCACTCAATTAACTGGTTTTATGTAGCCCTGAACCAAGAACTTGTTGACATGGAGTTATATGCTTGTAGCATCTTTGGGCTAGCAACAAGCACACGCCCAACAGTTAGCATTCCTCAAGTAATCAGTTAGCCAGCAATGATAGATCTTATGGTGCTTTGAGGATCATACAAATATGCACCGTTAACAATGTGTTTATGACTTACTTGTCAATTTTTGATGTAGATTACGTGGTTAAGATGATGTGGTTATGATGGTAATCATGTAAAAATCAACAGGGTCCTGCTGGTCTTTCAGTTCTGTTACTGTTGGTCCTCATGCAACAGCTGTAGCTAAAGATCCTGATTATTCCCTTTAAAGATAGCTGGGAAAACACAAGAACTGGGAGTGAATGAATTATTGGCTTTGACTGGTTGAGTGTTCATAAAAAAAAGTTCAGATGTTTATTGTTTTGCTCTGAATTTATTAAATATGTATAGATATTTTCAAATATCAGAAATCTGATAAAACTTTTAAAGTGTGTTTTTCTGACCTGAATTCATTTGAATTTCTCTCCATTTCTCCGTTTACCAGGATCTTTTTCCATCTACACCGGATCTTTGACCCTGCGACATTCTCCAATGTTTCGAAAGTGATGACCCTTCATCGTCATGGTTACCCATCATCCCGGTGACCTGCCATTTAGCTTCCAAGCCTTCCGCCTTCTTGTTTTGCTCCCATCCAATCAGCCGCGGAGATGCACGTCATGGGAAGCGTCTCCCCAGCCAATGAGAGCGAGGGTTTGTCCTTCCGAGCGGAAGACGTAGCTATCGCCGTGGCGATGCCACCGCCCTCCCATCCAAGATGTTCTGACATCAGAGAAAACGGGTCAAGATCGACCGAGTCTCCCCATCCTCCTCCTCCTCCTCCCCCACCTCTTCCTCCCCCACCTCCTCCTCCTCCTCTGCTGCCCCTGGGTTTTGGGCTGGGAGACCCTGCAGTAGGCCTGAAGAAGAAGAGGAGCAGTGTGAGGAGATTCTTCTGGAAAAAGATACCAGAGGAGAAGGTAGAGTTGCAAAGAGTGGGCAAACCAAAAACTCAACTATGACTGAATGCTCGATCTTTATTTTTGGGCGGTTTAACCCTTGTGTCCTCCTCAAACTTCTGTCCTGCTCAAAAGTACCAAACATTCAATCATTTACAGGATTTTAACCCTTTAAATGCCAGTTTGAATATCCAAAGTACTGCCTCATTCAATAAAAAAAGACACACAAACTGATTTATTATAGTAAATATTAGAAAGATGGGTCTGTGGAGGTGATTAGACACTTGGATATGTCAAAGATCATAAACAAAATTTATTTGATTTCTTTTGTATTTATTATGTAGCATCAGATACAAACTATCCTAACAGCTTTATAATATAACTCAGAAATACCAGATTTTCCTGCATCCGTCTACGATGGTAAAACAGCTGAATCTGGTGGAATCCTGTAAACATGTCAGATGTAACCATTTGTCTTCCAGATGAAAGGCTGACATCAAAAAAATATTTGTTTTAAACTATACTAATTGGAAGATTAAAAACTGGGGTTTCAATGGAAGTCAATGGGACGCTTTTGTCCCCGAGGGTCACCAGAGTTTGTAAATTATATTACATAAAAAATACAAATGGAATCAAATAAATGTTGTTGCTAATCTTTGACACATCCGAGTGTCTCATCACCACCAAACACCTATCCATCTAATATTTATTATATGGAAAATAATTACGTTTTTGTGGGGGGTTTTATGAATGAGGCAGTACTTCCAATATTCAAACTGGCATTTAAAGGGTTAAAATCTTGAAAATGATTGAAAGTTTGGTGTTTTTGAGCAGGATGGAAGTTGTTTAAGTGATTAATGAAAAAAGAATTAGAAGAAAATATTCATGTATAATGATTTTATAGCAGGGACACTTTTGGCCACGGGGCTCACCGGAGGATGCCAAATTCAGAGTGTAAAAGTCATTAGAGAGGAAAAAACACTGGATTTTAAAAATTGAACCAAATACAAGACTTACTGCAAAAATTCACCCTCCAGACTGTGTGACACCCTCCAAAAGTGTCCCGAGGAGGACGTAAGGTTTAAAAACAAGCGTTACATCAGTGAAATGTGCCGCAGGTGAGAGGGCGCGCCAACCTCTGGAATCAGGGTCGAGAGCAGCAGCATTTCCAGATCGATGCCCAGAAGATCGAGGAGCTGTTCGGTCAGAACGAACGTCAGACGGATGCCACGGTCACGCCCAACAGAGGAGAAAAGAACAAGGCCTCGTTCAGAGAAACCAAAGAGGAGGTGTGTGTGTTTGTGTTTGTTGAGGGTGTGGAAGAGGTGAAGTATGCTTGTGGACAGTTTCCACCGGAGTTGTGAAATGTGACTTGTTTTTCTCCGCGTCTCTCAACCAGGTCTCCATTCTAGACGCAAAGCGGGCCATGAACATTGCGATCTTCCTCAGACAGTTCAAGAGGTAAATCTTTCTCTGAGACCACAAACGTTTTGTTTTCATGTGCAAACATGCCTCCAACACACGTGAACATACTCGCATACGTCCGTCCAAAAGACGACCAATTTCCCAGTTTTAGATTGAAATGTGTGTATTGATGAACAGCACACACTCCTGTATGTCTGGAGGTAGTAGTCATGACAGCGAGTGTGATCGCGCGTGTGTGTCTGTGATGGCGTGATGTGTCTTCTCACCCTCATCTCGAGGTGTTATGGGTAAAAACAGATGTGATGCTGCCATGTTATGCAGAAGTGTAAACGGGACGTACTGTATGTTAATGGCATGTGACTGATCCACATTTATATCAGAGGTTTGTTTATGAGGAGCCGCTGTACAGAACTGCAACTAGTCGTGTCACGATGACAATAAAACCATCGGTAAGAGATGTAAAATGAGAGGTGGGTGCAACAGGATTATAGTGAAACAAAAAACATGACCACCAAGAATTTAGATGGACTACGTGGTCGTATGAAATGTCCACAAAGAGGGAAAAACGGCTAAAAGAAACAAAAAAGCATCATCACTACTATAAACTACAGAGATACTAAATAAGTTAAAGGAAGTTCAGAACAACCATTGAGGGAAAAGTCTCTATGAAAAGATATAAAGTTACTAAGAGGAGAGAAACATCAGGGTGTTTTCTCTGTAGTGCTGCTGTTGCATCACCGCCTGGAAATAAAAGTAGATTTTTTTTTTCAAGAAGATTTTTAGTCAAAACCATTTTTTTTAAAGAGTTTATAACTATTCAACCTCAAAAAGTCAACATCTAAAGCTCTAAAGCTCTCGTTAGCAGCACTGAACAGTTTGCTTGTACAGTTTATTTATCTTTATCTGCACATTATTACACATTAGACATGTAAAATGCATGAGATTCATCCAGAGCTGATTTCCATCCCTGTTGTCCCTTTCTGAGCAAAGTCTCCCAGATCATGTATATAACATGTAAATACGGGCAAATAGAAAAATAAACTGTGCAGTTCAAAATAAAAAGAGGTATTTAAAACGCATAATTCAAGGTTGAGGGCAAATTGACTCAACAGAGAATCCCAATTAACAAAGTTCATTTCAGTTTCTGTTACTAGAATAGTACAATTATCCATGTTCAGCATCATATTCTGATTCTCCAACAACTATTATTCAGTACAAACTCGACATTGTGATGTTAGTTGATGGCCAACATCAACAACTTGTCATCAGCGAATGTTTTCTTATAGGTGCTCCCTATGATTGTCTGCTTTAGTTTTCGTACAGAGGCCGTTGAGTTCCTCTACATGTGTAGCCACTGGTTTTTCTGCTTTAGCTGTACAGTCGGTGCCTTTTGTATCTCAGTCTCCCTTTTCTCCTCATCTGACCACAGATTGAACTGAACTAGTTGTGGGACTTATGAAGGAACTTGGAAGCCTCATAACAAGATGGAAGAATACACGATGCATTTTGTTTTGGCCGATTGCATAAAATCCTAAAATATTCTTTTTTAAATGACAGATTATTTATTCAACAAAACGGGGAAAACAATCTATAGATTATTACACAGGAAGCACAAAACCAGGGTTCAGATTACAGCTCGACTTCCCTGAAAGCAGAGGAACTCCCCTAAAGTCCACGTTCAGGTTACGTTTAGTTTCCCCACAAGGTTCCAGATGTTAAATAATAGCATTAATCGCTCGGTTGTGTGTTTAATCATTTATTTAATCAAATTAAATAAATCCTCCAGACAACGCAGGTGATCCGTTGTGTCTCCTTCAGCACCGTGGACAGCAGCATCGTTTGTCCTGATGAGCCGGTCTCTCCGTCCCTGTTTCTATTAAACAAGCAGCATGTAGTCGTAGCAGAAGGTTTTTGGCAGTAACCATATTTTTGACCGCGCTATGTGCACTAATATGCATGCGCGTGCACGTGAGTTGCGAAGTCGCTGCACATCCATGATGAGAATCTCCCGTTCCACCACATCCCAAAGGTGGAGTCATGGATGTAGATGTGGTGACTGTGGAGGATCATTGGAGTACAGTGAACTCATTGATCTGAGCTCTGTGACATGGTGACATCATCCTGCTGGAAGTAGCCATCAGAAGATGCTCCACTGTGCTCAGAAAGAGACGGACATGCTCAGTAACACTCAGGTAGGCTGTGCTGGTTGAACCAGGCCACGTCTGGAAACCCTAGAGATCGCAGGAAATACCCAGACCAACTCATTCTGATGCTCAGTTTGAACTTCATCATCCAGTCGTCTTCACCATGTCTTACAGGATTAAACGTGTTGAGTTGCTGCCGTGTGATTGGCTGATTAGACATTTGTGTTAACATTTAAACAAGTGGACCTAATAAAGTGGCCGGTGGGAGGTCAAAGGTAGGAGAAGGCAGCAGAATTACAAAGTGACCTGAATGTGTTTATGATGTCAACATGTTCTTGCTCAGTGCTTACCAAACACACCAGCTGACATACTGGTATGAGGGAGACACGATGAATGGACAGAAACAGACATGAATCTGGATCGTATGTAACAGAACGATTACACGTGTAAAATAAGTCGTTAAGAACGAGTAACGTTGAAGTTTAGTTTGAACTTCTGGTCTCCACCAGTTGTTGGCTGTGATTGCTGTTGCCAGGGGTTACCGCGGGTTGATTTAAACAGATTTAACAGCGAAGACTCGACCGTGTGTCACATCGGCTGACGAGGACGTTGTTTTTCCTCAGCTGATTGTGATGTTCTTCATTTCAGGAACATTTTAGTGTGAGAAGAAGTCAGATGAGGGATAAAACAACACCACGACGCAGCCTGAAACAATAAACACTCCTGGTGTAAAACAAATGTGACACGTGGATAAAAGTGTGATCAGCCACCCAGACAAAAATCTCATTTTTCAGAAAAACGGGGCATAAGACAGCCGACTTTGATCTCCATCTCCATGAATCCGCTCATGTTCCCAGATGAGAAGCATCTTTCCTTTACTTTCTTTTACATTTACTGGCTTTAAAGTTCATTCCTGAGTTTCATCAGATGAATTTCCGACACATATAAAAGTTATTCTTCCCTAAACCTGCGAAATTAGTTTCAGACCAGATCACCTAAAAATATCCACATCAGCATAAACGTGTTTTATCTGTTCGTGTCAAACACCAACACACTCAGTATTAAAGGTTTTGATGGATTGGGAAGTTTATAAAGTTACCTAATTGTTGAAATCATGTGTTGTCATAGCAACCTTTAAAACCCCAGGGAAAAAATCCTCACATGTATGAACGTCTTTTTCTTTTTCAGAGTAATTTATCATCATTGATTAAATGTGTCACTCCCCTCCTCCCTGCAGGTCCAATCAGGCGATAGTAGATGATATTCGCCATGGCAACAGCGAGTCCTTCGGGGCGGAGCCTCTTGTACAGCTGCTGAAGCTGCTGCCAGAGACAGAGGAGGTGATAACACACACACACACAGATTTTAAACTACAGTCTGAACTCTCAAACACAAACATCCTCTCTCACACACACACACACACACATAAATAAATCCTGCTGTTTGCTCCACTGAAGGTGAAGAAGCTGAACTCGTACACTGGCGACATGGCCAAGCTCCAGCTGGCCGACTCCTTCGTGTACCTGCTGGTTCAGGTGCCCAGGTGAGCCTGAAGTTCAAGCTCCAGTAGTTTGATTTTAAAAAAAGGGTCAAAGTAAAACTATCAGCTGTAGTTTGAAGGTGTTCACACACACATGGAGGTATAAATACTTTTACTTAAGACAAGTACTTGAATGCTTGTTCCACTGCTGCATTCACTCAGTGTGGAGCCAGGAGAGGGACAAAAAGTTTGTCACTCTTATTTATTTTATATTTGTTGGTCTAACAAAGATGGAAAATCTGATCTACGAGTACAAATTAATTCTGAAGTCTGGAAATACAAAACATTTGTCACACATTTCACCCACATACTCAGGAACCAATCAGATTTCTCTGATCCAATCATACAGCCGGGGGTCCGATCGTGCCGCAGGATTAAAGACATAAACTGCTGATCTTTCTTATTAAGTAACAGCAGATTTGTCCACTGGAGGTTTTAATATAAAACCTTTATAATGTAATATGTATATTTAACAGATCTGACTTCAGTTTGTGTTGCGAGGAGGATTACTACACACGTGCAGACGTACACATACGTACATTTACAATAACCTGCAGCTCTTTAAAAGTTACGCTAATTATAATGTGGAAGACTGTAGTTTACAGTTCCAGATACCTGTAATAAAGTTTTTAAGCAATTAGATGAATATGTTAGGGCTGTCCCCGACGCGTCGATGAGTCGACGTAATCGATTATATGAATGCGTCGACGTATATAACACGCATCGACGCGTCGGAAAAAAGACAAGCTGAACGCTCTTATTTTGAAGGGGAACTGGGAACCAGTGTTGTGCATGAACTAATTGACTTCCGCCTAATGAACGATATTGTGAACGCTTCATTCTGGCGCTCGTGAACGGCGTCTTTCACAGTTCAACTTTGTTCAAGAGAGTGCCAGATTTCTATGGAGCCTCCAATCAAAATCCCTCTAAAACACACTGTAAACGTGCCTTTAAAAATTAGGGGGGAAAACACCAAATCTGGCAACACCATCCACCACAGTTGCACCGTGCATGCGTCATCACAGCGAAGCATGCAGGCAGAATGTAAGGAAACAGCCCTAGTTCTGCTTCGGTGATCTATACGGCTTCTTCATATGATTACTTTAAAGAATTTAAAGCAGTAACCCCTGCATGCAGAACGGGACGATGAAAACATCCCTTTGTTCATGAACTAGTGGATGCAGTCACGTTTCTTTGAGCACTGCGGGGCCGTCAGAACCGACCATAGACTGTAAAAAAAAAACACGGCTCGGCTCTACAGACACGCCCGCACAACATCCCTTACAATTTATTTTTTTACACGTTAATTGTTTACATTAATCGATTCCAGGGGTTCGTGAGAAGAATGCAGTCACTAATTATTCAGGTTTGAAAACATTTCTTATTTATTCTTGCAGTTACTGCACACATTTTTTTTCATTGTAAGAGAAGATCATTTAGTTGCACTGTGCACATGATTGCACACATTTATTAAGAGTTCTGCTAAACTCGGTTGAGATTGCACAAGATTTTTGGTTTTGTGTAATAAAATGTTGAATTAAGAACGTTTTTAGTATTTATTCTGGGTAAATTTATTTTTATATTAATCAAGCAACAAAGAATTGTTAGATTAATCAATTAATCGAAAAATAATCGAATCGTTAGATGCATCAAAAAAATAATCGTTTGGGACAGCCCTAGAATATGTAAAACGGTAAAAGGCTAAATCAACTCATCTCTAGAAATATCTGGTTGTTCATCTTCCTCTCTGATTGGTTAGGGATTACAGAGATCTGATTGGTTCTTGAAAAGGTGTGTAGAATGTGTAACTAGTGTTTTATACGTAAAGTTTACTTGTTTCAGACTTGGAGAATGAATCTATGCTTATAGAACTTCTTCGTACCTGTACGTGTTACAGTTTCACATATAGAGGCACAAGTTACTGAACGTATGTCCCGTCCTCACTGAGAACCAGGAAACATCTGATACTGCTCTATGTTTATCTAACAGCTGATTATTTAAAGGTTTATCACACACAAACAGGTAGGAAAGGTGTAAATCTTCATATCAGGATCTCTGTCTGCAGCTACTCGGTCCGCATCGAGTCCATGCTGCTGAAGAAGGAGTTTCCTGCTTCCTGTGAGGCCATCAGGCAGAACGTTAAGATCCTTCGCCTCGCCACCAAAGGTAAAACTTCTCAAAGTACTGGTTGGTTTTCACCTCCGGTCGTCAGTTCCCGGGACCGAAGCTCCGTCGATTCCTACGACTAGTTAATATCTGGATGAACCGAAGCTGATACGACGCCTAAAGCCTTCCTGTAAACTAGCAGTAAGGTTGCTTTGCTACCTGATGCCATCGAGGGACGGCTCACTCATCTGACAACGACATGAACTCTACTCGCCAGCCGATGGGGAGAATCCTCCCACCTGAGAGCTGCCGGTGCAAAACTTTGTAATCTCTGCTTCTTTTTCACTCATCAAACAAAAAATTCATATATTTATCTTTTTTTTAAATTGACAAAAATATCTTAAAATAATGTTGAAATAATTTTTCATTTTCATTTCATTAAATATCTTTTTGCCTCAGTAAAGTTTTTTCTTCTCAATATTAGATATTAAGAAAGGTTATTTTGGGGATTTTAGCACAGAACTAATTATTTAAGCAACGCTACATAACTTTCCATCCGTAAAACTCTGTGTTTTCTGTCTGGTTTTGATGGCACGCTGATATTTATCTTGTACATTCCTGGAGCTGTGGTTGTCCTGCAGTGTCCCAAGGCTGAGAAACAACCCTTCACATCCCCCCCCCCCCCCCCCCCCCCCCCCCCCCCCCTCCTGCAGCATCATGTGACGGCTGCATTTTGCTTTAGGGCACCACATCACACACCAGCAACACCTGGCTGCACTGAAACGTTGTGGAAAGACGAATATAAACAGAAAAATTGGTTCTTTCTTTAACAGCCCTGATCATCATGACAGAGTTTTACTCTGATTTCTAGCTATGAATGAATGTGACTTCCCCAATAAGTGACGACCGACGCTGCAGAGGCAGAAACCCGAGTCGGCTCCGACCAGCAGGAGCAGAACCGGCTTCATGTGCAGATCCTGAAGTCTGGGTGTGGAGACGAACACGAGGAAGAATCAGAACGATCTGTAAATCCTCGTTGGCTCATCAGTGACGCCTCATTAGTGAGCTCTTCCACTGCAGCTATTTATACCCCCCCCCCGCCATTACATGAAAACTAATGACAAGAAGCAAAAGCTGGATGGTTTAGTTTATTCTGATTTAATATCCATGTAGAAAAAGCCGTGTGTGTGTTTTCATCCCACCTAATGAATATCTCATTTTGGACTCGTCTACTTCTTCATGTTGAACGTGGCGAGCGTTGTTCCTGCTGAACGTCTCACATGATGCAGAATTAGTTGCTGATAAAAACATAAAGTTGCTTCCAGAGCGTTTGCAGAGTGAGACGTCGTCGTGCAGCACGAACTAACACCCCGAGTATTTTTAGCAGCGCGTGTGTGAATGTGATGAACTGTTAACTACCCCCCCCCCCCCCTGTCTGATTACACTTGCAGTGATAACACATTTTAGCATTTTAAACTCGCTTTTCTTTCCTTATATTGCACATTTACCCCCCCCCTCTCCTTCCTTCCTTCTCTCTCCCTCTCATCCAGAGTTAATGTGCTGTGAGGAGCTCCATGCTGTTCTCCACTTGGTGCTGCAGGCCGGAAACATCCTCAACGACGTGAGTGTGTGTAGAGAGAACGGCATTCATAAGTAATTAGACGAGGAACGGAGCCATAAATCTATTTCCAGCTGCTTCTTAGATTCATTTATCTGTTGGACCATCTGAGGCTTTTACTCTCTCCGTCGCTGCTGTTGAGTTTCAGGAAAAGAAAAAGTTGCACACGACAGCTTGGCCTGAAAAGAAAAGTATGCTAGTGATCTGGATCTCTGAGGTCTGGTGATATTATCTCTAGCCAGGGTTGATCTCCAGACATAACAGAGATGGCTGTAGCAGACAGGGAAGCTTTTCTGCATGTTTGGAACTTTTAAAAACGTCCTCAAGGCTGGAAAAGCTCCTTCTTTTGTCTCACGGACTTCCAAAAATCCTGTTTCACCATGAATTAATCACGAGTTTGTTGCCTGAAATGACCAGCTCGGATCATCGTAACGACACGTCTACAGCAGTTCAGGGATCAGCTGTGTAGGATGGACGTTTAATTGGGGAGTGACCCAAACAGACAAATGGAAAGAAAAAGTTAGTCTGCCTTAAAAAAAAACACGCTCGTATCTTTTCCGCAGGTCGTAAGAAGCCTTGCGGACGAGCTGCTGCAGACAGACTGCAGGACTAAACCGTATGAGGATGGCAGGAAGTGATGCAATGAACAGCAACCGTGATGTAAAAACATACGTAACCCGCTACGCCATGAACAGAAGCTTCTTGAGTCTTAACATCTTCTATGGCCGTATGGTAACAAGAGAAGTGTAAGATTTAAAGAAGAGCATCTGAGTCCGAACACAGAGGAACCCTGTGGTGCTAGTGATGCTCTGCACCACTCTGGTTCCACCTCATGAAGCACAAGCGTCTGTTTCAGTACGTTGCTTCAGACCACAGCGACCGAGGGGGGGGGGGGGGGCCTTTAAAAGAGGGTTTTAATCCCTTAAATTACAACTTTACAAATACAGTAACGTCATTATTCCGGTTAAATAAGCACATTTATTCTCTTACTTTGTAGGTTTAAAAACAATGACTCAGCAGGAAAAGCTTCTGTTATTACAGATTGCAGGCGATGTTATTACGTATGGAAGCTAACAGCTGGCTGAGTCATTGATAAGAATGATGCTGAGTCAGTGAGACGAGGAGCCAGGACATCGTTAAGTCATGAAGCTTTCCTCAGATCTCACAGGCCCAACAGCAGGTGGCGCTGTTTTAGCTGCCAGATGCTTCGTAGCAGTGAGTTTATGTCGTAGCGGGCGTGTCACAGGGATTCGATGCTTCAAGGCTTCAGTTTCACCTTCCAGAGGCCGGCAGCCGCGGGCTCATGGGAGATGTAGTCGTCCAGCATCGTGTTAAATGAACCTGTGTGTGTGTGTGTGTGTGT
>JAOXYM010000005.1:1610675-1622380 GCA_028567055.1 Leptatherina wallacei | reverse complement strand
CCATCCATCCATCCATCCATCCATCCATCCATCCATCCATCCATCCATCCATCCATCCATCCATCCATGCATCCATGAATAGTGAATTCGGATCTTTGAATATTAGAATTATTTTGCTTTACATACCACATAAATATATATATATATATTTACACTGTTCGCAAAAACATATTAAAAAAGAACTATGAACTAGTTCATTTTTTGGAACCATGAACTTAGTTAAAAAATTTGAATTATGAACTGAACTAGTTCATTTTAAAATGTGTGAACTGAACTTTGAACTAGTTAATGTAGAAAGTGAACTTTCCCAACACTGGGTTTCACGTTTCTAAGCCGGAGTTTGCTGCTGGTTGCCGTTGATCTAGAACTTTGCACTTAAATTGTGGGGTGGGTTAGATATGGGGGTGCAATGCGGGTAACCTGCAATCTTGTGTCAGGAAAGCGACCAGCAACGTCGGTCACACACATTTTTCGGTCAAATAAAATCAGCCTTAAATAGCATATTTAGTGTTTATTTAATAGCAACGGGGCATGAAAATTAGTTCGGTTGTGAGGGCCGGTTGGGGCAAGAGAGACTGTTTCATCTATGCGTGACCTGTGGGTTGGAAAAAAACTGAACCACGTATCACTGCACATTGAGAGTTATAGCTCTGTGGCATATTCAAAGGCTTGGACATTGTTTTCATCGCCCAACCGTTATATACTGAGATCATTTGACACTGAAGGCCAATTTATGCTCCCTCCGTTTCAAACGTTCTCCTACGTCGACGTCCTCATACTTCCATGCGTCTTTTATGTTGCCGTGGTTGACCTCCACTAGTGGGCAGAGTTCAAAGTTCACTCCAGCGATCTGTCGTCAGTTTCAGACACCGGTAATGCACCGCTGTGAGTGTGTTTCTAACCACCCAACAGGCCCAAAACTCTTGCAAAAAGCTTGTCCAAATTCTACAGTTTTGTTAGTTTTCATTTTTCTGCATTTTTCCTTCCAGTTCCTCCTCTTCTTCTTGTCTTTTCTTTCTGCTCATCACTGCTCCAGCGGTTTTCAGTGATATTGCTTAATTTTCTCAGTCAAACAGAAGGGTAAGCTCCCTGAAAACAGACCAAATTACGCGCATAACCGATGCATAACTGTCCCTCCGTCTACGTATCCGTTTTCTGCAGCGAGCATAAATGGGTCTTTAGCTTTCACACAGATGGACCTTAATTAACGTAATGTGACTCCTAAAAGTAACTGGAAGCTGTATTATATATATTGATATATGTGTGAGCCACTTATTTACAACACACTGACCAAAGTCCTGCTTGCTTTTTCAGGGTGTAAATGTCCGTGGACAGGCAAACAAAAAAATCATGATGAAGAAGGCGGTCAACCAGACAATCCTGAGACACTGCCAATGAACAACATGGACAACACAAGTCCAAACCTACATTCAACCAGGCAAAGAAGGCCTCCCACTCTAGGAAGTCAGTGTCATGTTGTATAAAAGAGTGCCAACAAGACACGATGGTAGCACTGGGTTCCCAACTGGGTTTGTAGCGCTGTCCAGTCTTGCACTGACCCTCTGTAACTCCCATCTGCTCAAAATACGGTTTGAATGTGATCTGCTTTGTAATATTAATTCATATTTAAAATTCATATTTTTGTAAAAATTTAAGGTTTTATCACTGTATTTTATTCAATAGGTTTATTTTTGGGTCACTTCTGTTGCGCACACACACACACACACACCATATATACAGTATATATATACTGTATATATATACATACATACAGGTATATATGCAGAGGAGCTGAAGCTAATCCAGTCACAATTGCCTTTTGTGTGAACCTTTTTTTTATTGGCCCCCTTTTTTTTAGATATTTATTTACTTATGTTTTTTTTGTGTGTTTAAGTGCAATTGGGCCTATTGTTTTTATTGTTGTTGTTTTTACTGCTTGCTGCACAACAAATTACCCCATTGGGGAAATAAAGATTTCTTGGGTCTTTGAGTCACTCAAATAACTGGAGACTGAAAATAATTGCTAAATGATCATTTAGAGAAACAAGACATTGTTTTTTTATTCAATTGAGTTGATATAAATAATAAAAAACAAACAAAACAATTGGGAGCATTTTGCTGAGCAGTGGGTCTGTCAACAGGTGCAGAGGTCTGATGGAGAGTTACAGAAAACACCTGATTGCAGTGAAAGCTTCAAAGGATTGATCAACACAATGTTAGCTTATAAGGAACATAATGTATATTTATCATATTTGTTTGCTTGTTTTTAAAGATATTTCCACAATTCAAACAATATCCCGATTTTCATTAAGTTTTTATTCATTGTTACTTTAGTCAATATCAACCTATTTCCAACAGGTTCTTTTTTTCAGTATGACTATCACAATGACTTTCTAGATTTGATAACACACTGTGAGACTTCCAACAGCCTAGCTTCAGATTATCAGTCTTGCTCCTTTTACCTAGTTTGCATGTGGAGGTTTGCAATTCAAAATGCTTGCCGGAGTTAAGACTAGGAGAAGCCAGATAAGGTTAAGTGGCTGATAAAAAAAAGGCAATCAATGCATGCACCTGCTGTACTCCATACACAGTGATTCAAACAAGTAGCAAATACAAACCACAAGGCAAAGTCACATGATCACTGATGTTGTACGCTAACAATATGTAATGTTAATGACTTTATCAGTCTGTTAAAGTATTTGCATTCACTTATTTACACATTGTTGGCCACTTTTCTGTTCATTTTTCTTCAGATAAAAAAGTATCAAAAAGAAGCAGTGTATGTGGTATTTGTGACTCACTGATAAGCTAAGTTTACCCCCAACAACCTGTCCTGGAGTTATGTTTTAGATTGGCCTTTAAAATTATCTGATTTTTTTACTCGAATATTCTCACTTAAGTATTATAAGAATCTAGATTTTGACTGTATTTTTTTTCTTTGTACATATTTTAACTACTTATTTGTTCCCCTGCATCACTTTTGTCTATTTAAAGGACCACATCATGACAGTTTGTCAAATTAAAAGTTAAAACTGCCAAGCACTGAGCTGTTTACTCTAGATTCACTTGATGAAGAGTTACATCATATCAGAAATACTGTGATTTATAACCTTACTGTGACAGTGGGGTCCTGTCTCTCTGAGGGATCATGTGCCCTGGCTACTTGGTCACAGGTATATGTCTTTGGCTGACAGGTCAGTGCACATGACTCATCCGGGAGGTTGTGGGTTCAAGACCCTGCCTGGGCCCTCATTGACCTTGCCACTTTACAATCTATTTCTTTTATTACATGAGAAAACATAATGAATAATATGCTATACAGCATTTATAAACATCGCCAGTGTGCTACAGAGCATTACAGTCAGATTATTTCTATGTGTATCATTTTATAGTAAACAAAAACACACTCATGTGAATACATAAATAAAACCAAAGTATTAACACCATGGTTAGATTATGCACACAATGACACATTTGCTAGATAACAGAGTTCGACAATGCTCCAGTTCAGTGGATGCACGGAGCTCATGGAGGCTGAGAGGAAACGGGGAAGAGAGCTTGTGTTGTTCTGTTTTCTGTTCTCCCAGTGGAGAGCAGCGATGGCTGTGATCAGATAGGGAGGACAGGTGTCCCAGCCTCAGCTCGAGCTGCAGGAGGAACCATCTTTCTTTACCGGTGCCTTTAGATAACGTGGAAACAGTTACACAACAGAGAGGAATTTACACCTGTCAATCACCACCTGACTCAGCGTTTTAATATGTATCAATGTTGGATTTCATCCAAAACGGGGTGAAAGTGGGGGGAGGGTGGCCTAATATGATGGTGGTTAATTGCTCTTTGTACACTTCCTTCTACGTTGTTGCTATGACAACGGGCTCTGCTAGCAGCAAACAGGTTATCTCAGCTACACGTTGTTATTTCAGCAGGACGAAGCCGACCGCCTTCTACACAACTTCTGACACAAATTACCAGGAAAGAAGGAAAATAACTTATTTTGTTCTGTCTGTTGGATAAAGTTTCAATCAAAAACTTTTTATTTCTATGCTCAGGTTTTCAGATATCAGTCATTTCAAGCGTATCCCTAACTCACTGATGCTATTAACACAGGTCCTTTGATAAAAAACCAGTATAACCACATTGTTCCACCAGTGTAGGTGGGCAAAGTCAACCACATGCAAAACATCTAATTAAAGTTACAGACTGAACTCAAACCAGTCAAAGAATAATAACTGGAAAACAAGGAGAGAAAACTTGTTTCATGTCGGAACTGGAACTTAAAACTCTTTAAAAATGTCTGTGACTAAAGAAACAAAATAAAAGTGGTGCTAGTTCCCATCAGAAGGAACATTAGTCAAAGCCCTGGTCCCACCGCCGGGTTCAGATCGGTACACGACGGGTGGTACGCATTTATTTGTGTTTCAAAAACTGTAAAAGGTCCCAGATTATCCGATCCAATCCATCCTGTATCGAACCTTCATCTGGGGGAAATTTGTGTCATAAAAACCACAAGGTGGTGATATAGTACAGCTTGTTAAACAGATCTCTGCCACCCTACTGGTACCCAGTTTAAACACATGACTAGTTACTGGCACTGCTGGTTAAACATGTCCAGTGTGAACCTATATTTCCTCTTTATTACTTGCAACAGTGAGACTGTGTGTGTGTGATAAGGTGAAAATAAGGCATACATTCATTAATTTTAGAATGATCTTATGAAGCATCAGCTACACGTTAATGTAGATCCAGAATATAAATAGTTAACATAGAGTCAGGCTGCTGTGATAAATACTGTTTATATGGAGTGTTTTTTTATCATACATACCATGATACATCTCTGCTGTTCATTTCATTCTGGTAAATATTTCAAACCTAAGAGATTATCAGCAAAATGCATCTTAAAATCAACAATAGCAGGAATTAATTAATGAAATGTTACAAAAGTTGTTAATACAACTGTCTGATTCTGTCTGGTATCAGGTCTAATACCTCGTCCTCTGTGGGCAATATTTTTCATTTTTCTTTTACATGAGTCGGTCAAAAGTTGGATGTTTTATCTTTAAACGTTATTTCAGCTAATAAAACATCCCATAAATATGTAATTTTCCTGGATTACTTACTTCACGGCTGTTCTCTGGTTTCATTGGGGTTCTACAAGCAGTGAGAAAGTAAGAAAAGGGTCAGAGCAGGAAGCAAAAGTTGTCAAGACGAGTCAGAAACGTATATTTTGTAAGGTCAGAAAGTTACAGTGCCACTTTAAAACTACCTGTTTTCATAATCTTTATTATCGGCCTGAAAGGCCTCAAACTTCGCTTAATTTGCCTTAAGGAACTAGAAAATCCCCTTTTATTAATGAATTAACTTGTTTTACTTTTTAGCTTCTTTGTATCTGTAAATTGTGTCGGTCCTTCTCAGCAACCATAAACATGTATACTTGGCTTTAAATAAGATTTATGATTGTCACAAATCAGTTTAATCCATAAAAGCAGAGATTGTACTGGATGATCTTTTTGCTTTCAGGAATCAGGAGTTCATTAACGACCAGCAGCAGGAAGTTGGCTGCTCAGACATCAGTACTTATGACTTTTCCATGAAATATGTGATTAATTTTTCTGATTTATAACATTATGATCAAGTACTTGAGGATTGTATGTTGATATAACTGAGACGAGTCCACTGGTCTACCAATTCTTGCTAAAGCTGTGTTTGTTTAGTAATCATGGCAAATAAAGTTAAATTCAATTAACTTGGGATGTGTCATTTAATACAATGATAGTAAAAAAAAAAAGGAAAAAAGCATTTCTTAACTTTGTGTCTTTATCTGGACGTTTCATGCTATTGTAGCCACCAGGAACAACGGAGCAGCTGCACTCAGCAGCAAACCACAAAGTTTCCACACGCTGATACAATTGAGGTCACAAATGTTAATCTTCTCTTCTCTGTTTACCTTCTAGTGTATTAACTTTAGATCTATTAAGAACACAGTTATTTAACTTCTCAGAGTTTAGATTTTTGTTTTAAATCCACTTTTTGACTTATTCTGGGGCTTAAATGTCCCCCCCCCCCTTGTTTCCAACAATCTAACCACAGCCGGCCCAGAAAAGGTAGAGAACAGATTCAGTCCTGACCTTAAAACTTTTCCGTTTTATCTTTACTAAGTCACAAAGAAACCAAACAAGAGTGAAAATGTGGGTAAGAACTAACAGCTTGAACACAGTTGGTAGAAATTCAAGTGTTTCATTGTCCAGTAAAATGTAGATACAGATATGAACTTTTATGTTGATGTCAAATCACAGTTAGAAAAAAACAGCAAGTGGCTCGACAAAAACTGAAAAACAAGCCGACACCCCCCCAACCACAAATGCATACATGAGCCCTGCACTTCCTCTTCACAATATAGTTTTATAACTGCTGCAATGTGCAGTAACACATTTACTTTCACAAAACTCTATTTATTACTGATGAACAGCACTTTGTTTCAGCTGTCGTGTGGAAGTTCTGTATAAATAAAGTTGGTATGGTACAAAATGCCCCCCCCCTCTTAGTTTAACACAAAGACCAAACTGATAAAATAAACCATCTGAGGCAGAAAATTACTCCTAGAGCATATAGATGACCTTGTGGTGTCATGTTTGTGTTTAACAGCGGCTAAACGATGATTTCCATGATGACATCATCCTTGCCCTTCTTGTCCGTGACCATCTGAGCTGCTGGGAAGACAAACAGAAACAATGTTATTGGCTAAATGTCAATTCTGGTCAGTAATAAGCTAAAATCAGGTTAAAGCTTCCATCAGATTAATTCACCTGCCTATCATGTCACAATGCTGGAATATACTTCAACCTAAGTGGTTGAATCACGGTTTATAGCTTTCTTTAATCTGGCTCCACTTAAACCTGACAGTAAAGTTGGTCTCCCAGTAAAACATCTTACTCAGAGTTGCTCTTCATACCTTTGTTTTGAGGCTTTTGAGTCAGTGCTGAGCAGGATGTCTAAAATTATATTGTGGTATTTTGAAATGAAAACGGTTTCACAGTGTTCGATGGTACAATTTTTTTCCATGAATGCCTGGTTCTTCATTTTCCACTAATTCACCTCTAATTTCTACTCCTTAATGCAACTACCTAGAAGTCACACATGGCTTTATGCTTTTATCAGCTATCTTTTCACCACACATGACGCATTCTGTCTGAGTCCTGTCCTTTGATAAAACTCAAGATAAATATCAACATATGGTTTTTAAATCAGGTCAAACCATCTGCACTGTGGCACTCTCATTACTCAACTACCATAGCACAACCAGCCTACTGACCTCATTAAAGCAGACTCTGCATGTATTTGGACGCGCTACGTAGAGTTTTGATTTTGATTTCTGACTAAGGATATACAGGAAACAAGGGTTTTGACTTCTTCTGTATTATTTTCCTTCCCGTTCCTCTTTTTCTTCTTCTTCTCTGGTTTGTTTCTTCACAGTACTGCCCCCGTGATTCCCGGTGTCATTACTTCTTTTTTCTAAACTCCCTGTAAACGGACCAAATTACGCGCGTAACTAATGCAAGAGATGGACGAAACTGTCCGTGCGTCTGTGTATCCGTCTTCTGCGTCGAGCATAAATGGGCCCTAAACATGTTTGTCCAGATGTGTGAATGTTTAGTTGCTCTTTTAGTGCAACAACTCTAAATGACTCCAAATAACTTTACGGGCTCAAACACCTTAATTCTGATTACAAGGCACATGGTGGGGAGAAGTAGTTCACACAGTCATCCCTTATGCTGATGATACTTGACTGTTTTT
This sequence comes from Leptatherina wallacei, assembly GCA_028567055.1. Lineage (NCBI taxonomy): Eukaryota > Metazoa > Chordata > Actinopteri > Atheriniformes > Atherinidae > Leptatherina > Leptatherina wallacei. The sequence goes on along the minus strand of JAOXYM010000005.1, from coordinate 1,614,589 downwards.
TATTAACTTTCTTTCTTTAATCTCTAGTTTTTATTAATCAAAAATCACAGGAAGTTTAGAGATGCATTGAACCAAGACCTTTTAGAAAATAAACTGAAACCAACTTAACCATTAGTACAACTCCTTGTTAAAAATATAGTGGAAGCCTGATACATGTGGAAGGTTAACTTTACCTCTCCTCCTGTCTCTGCATATGAGTCCTAGTAGGATGGTGGAGAGCAGGTAAGGCGTCCCCACCACCAGATGAAGCAAAAGTCTGAGGACAGAACATGTCGCTGGGGGTGGAGTTGGTAATGATGGTTCAGGAGAAGCTGTATAGAAAAAATACTATTAAACAATGAAAGGGAAGTTAAAAAACGAATGATTTACATGTCAAATATTAGTGCTTTTCTCACAACGTTCAGTCTACTTCAAATAGTTTTTCATTTGCTTTTGGTCTTGTGCGATTTTTACACCTAAAACTTCAGACCGTATTTAAAGATACAAGAACCACATGTTGTGGAACAAGAGGTAATCTAAAAAATCCATTAAATAAGACATGTTCTTATCCCTATTTCCATAAGAAAGGCTGATAGACTACAAATTCAACCACAGAGAGTCTTTTTTATTTTTAAATTACAGGCCACTAAATATCCTGGTCTGAATGAGGAGCTATTTGACTGTTTCCTTGTAAATGATTAGGGTAGGTTGATTTTGATGGAAAGTCCATTATAGATGGAGAATTCCTATAAATGGAATTCCACTGTAAAGACACCTTGAACTCATGTGACTCCCTGACTCAGGCCGGTGGGTTGAAACGCATTGTGTTTTTAAAAGGTCACTATGACTATGCCAAAGAAATAAAGGGATTTGAATTTTTATTAAAAAAAAGAGTGCCTTGGGGTGTTTTTGTGCAATTCAGTCTACTCTAGCCTATCAAAGAGCTCCTCGCACAAGAACAGGAAGCGCTCCTACAGGAACAATTTTTTGAAACTACTACTTTTACCCCTGCATTAAGATTTTTGGGTGTCAGAAGTAACTATAGTTCCAACTCAAAAACATCTTATTTGTATTAGCCCCCCAATATCTGAAGTCATCTAGCCTCATTCTGTATGTTGGCATAATTTCAGCTGCAGGTGATGCTGCATTCACCATTTCCTGGAAGTTGAAACTTATTTAAAGCGATACCACGTAACTTTTGGCCACTAGAGGAAGCTGAACTTGTAACTTCAACATTAGCTTTGGTCTGTAGCCGATTAGCTTCAACTAGCCGCATTTAGACCCAGACGTAAACTGCAACGTTCTGCAGCTCATCAGGACTTACTGTTGTTGTTCTGAATAAACGCTGCTGGAAGATGTGAGAAAGTTCATCACATTTTGGTACGTTTGTACAACAGGCACTTCTGGAGGGATTGCTTTCTCTTTCTGGCCTCAGGCACCGTTTTCACCTTCTTACTTCGTTCAGCCATGACAAACTTTAGATGGAAGAGGAGGATAAAGTAGCACAAAGCAGAGCCCTCTGTGTTTATAGTGGGGGAGCGTAAAGCAAAGCGCTGCAGGTCACATGATCCCATGAGAGACGGATCCGCTCTTGCAAAGTTACAATGTCTGGTTTCTGAAGAGGGCAGCCCCCTGGGAGCGCTGACATGCATCAAACACTGTATACTCAATCCAGAAATCATCCATTATTACTCACATTAGACTGATATTTGAGTCAAAAGTTGCACGGAATCCCTTTAATCTCCCCTTGTCTACTTACTAATAAGTACATGATATCAATCCTCTAATCCAGTTGTTTCATATTCCAACTCAGATATCTGATTTCTAACTTGGTGTATATTTTATTCTTTTCACCAGATGTACATTAGAAATTTCCCATCTGTCCGTGACTGCACCATAAGTCCAGAATCCATACTATTAAAAATGCAAAAGTAGGTGTAATGTTACCCATAATGCAACAGTTTGTAATATTAGCTTCCAATAACTTTAACTATTTTGAGATCACTTGAAGTTTTTGTAAGAATCTTGCCTGAAACTTCAGGATTATTGTCACTAAACTGTAACTGTGGGTCGTTTCCGTCACCTGACACTGCCAGCCAGCTGCCTACTGACTCTCCACCTCCAGACCTGCTGCACGTGTAGAGGCCCTCATCAGATCTGGAGGCACGATCAATGGTCATCTCTCCCAAACTGTTGGTCATGATGGCGTGGCCATCCTTAAAGAAATTATACGTGTGGTCCGAGGTGTTTGTCTCGGCTTTGCAGTGAAGAGTTACGGCGTCTCCCGCCACCACGGGGAGGGCAGGACTTTCCAGGATCACAGTGCGATCTTTAGAAAGAAAAAGAGACATATTCTGTGTCGTCGTTTAGCTAATAGTGAGATGAATTCAGGGTTAATGTCCGTATTAATTAATGTTGCATCCTGAAATTTGAAAGAAAGTTTTGTTTTTCTGACTTGTTAGCAGTACCGGTGATGGTGATGTTGACCTCGTTGCTCCGCTCTCCTTCCTCCGACTCACACCAGTACACCCCGGTGTCCGTTGGGTAAGATTTTGCGATGGTGCAGGTGGAGCCCGAAGACATGAAGCCCCAGCCTGAGGAGCAGAGCCGGATCCCTCCCTCCGGTGTTTTCCTCTTCACCATCCAGCCGATGGAGTTCCTCTCATTGTCACAGCTCAGAGAGATGGATTTGTACCGGAAGAACTGAGACCTGTTGGGAAGGACCTGAAGACAGGCTGCTGAGAGGGATAAGTGAAAGGAAGGGATATTAATATAATATATATAATAATATGTTTAAACAATAGCTAGAAACAACAATTTAGTGAAAAATAAACAGTAAATTAAACAGAAACAGGGCAAAGCAAGAAAGAAAATGTATTAAAGAAAGAAGAAAAAGAAAAAATACTATTGTACAGCAGCAACAAACAGGAAAAGAGCAGGAAGGAGAAAAGAAATGGTTAAAGGCAAGAAGTCTGAAGGAAAATGGAGATTAAAAGATAAGGACAGGATGAAAGTACAAAAAGAACAACAAATGAACATAAAACAAGTTAAATCACAAAAAATTGTAAATAAAAGGTTAGAAAAGGAGATTATGAAAAAAGAAGTAACATGGAGAAAGAACAGTAAAGAAAGCGAACTGAATTTATAACAAATTTTGATTTAAAATCAAAAGAAGGGAAAGAAATTAAATAAAAAGAAAGAAAATCAATCCACAAGGAAACAGAAAGACTAAAGAAACGTAAACGTTGTTATTCGTACTCACTCAGCGTCAGGCAGAAAGGTGTTACCAGCATCCTGTCCCACTAACAAATGCAGCCACACACATTCTGCTCTTCACACTTCCGCTGTGACAAACACACAACCTGTTGCTGCGGTGAGGCGTCGTCATGGCGGCTGGAGTTCCTTTACCCCAGAAGAAAAGTTAAAGTTGCACAAAACAAATCAAAATTTCCATTTATTTTATATTTTTTAAAGTACATGGCAGTAAAATATAGTGTTCATTTGTTAATACAACATTTTGCCTTAAATGCATAAATCTTCTTTTAGTTTTGACCTCATCTGTTCCGGCTCCAAGAACCATTATTAAATGTAATACGTAGGGTGTTTTCTCACAATGCACACAGCAGAGTTTAACTGATGACATAAAAATGAGGATTAGTGCAACTTTGAAGAGAAAGACAAGGATTACTGATCTTCACACATGTTCAGAGACCCCAGTCTGAGAGATTCATCACCCGAGCCAGTGTCAATGTAGCTGCCAGGGTCGGCTCAGTTTACAAGTTTATCCTGCTGTAACATTAATGGAAGAGGTGTGTAGATCACAGGCGAGGTTACGGTGAAAAATAAACCTCAATGGTCAAATTTGATCATTGCAAATCACCAGGCAGTGGTTTTAGATGAAAACTATCTACATTTTGCATCATTTTCTGGTAAAA
>JAOXYM010000005.1:1546462-1558015 GCA_028567055.1 Leptatherina wallacei | reverse complement strand
GCTGGTTCTGTGATCCTGGAGAGTCCTGCTCTGCCTGTGATGGAGGGACAATCTGTGACTCTGAGCTGCAGAAACAAGACGGCTTCCTCCAACTTCAAAGCTGATTTCTATAGAGATGGACTCAGCATCAGCAGAAGCTCCCAAGGAAGCATGACCATCCACAGGGTTTCCAAGTCCGATGAAGGTCTTTACAAGTGTGGAATCTCAGGAGTTGGAGAGTCAGCTGAGAGCTGGCTGGCTGTCAGAGGTGAGAACTGAACTGGTTCATGTATCAGTTACAATGCTATCTGATGGGTTTTTAAATCAACCAATCCACCCTTCTGCAGAATAATCATTTTCAGTGTAACATGCTGTATAGCTCGTTGCCTTTCCTCCTGCTCACACATGACAGCTTCTTGTCAAAACCGCATTAGGTTTGAAGACCAAAGTAGAAACAGAAATCCCAATACTCCATAAACTTCCATTCCTTACTCCCAGTAAATATCGCCCCAAATGACCAGCTGTAACTGTGTGACACTGACCATGCGGTTTGGCTCCCATGAGTGTAGTATAAAAGCAAAGTTTTTAGATATTCCCCGCCCAATTGAACCAAGCCCCCCCCCACCAGGCTATTATTCTGTGAATGCGCCCTTTCTGTGCTTCAAGTGATCAACATGCAGGAAGTGGACTATAACTCGGGTGTCGTAAACAGAAGTTACCCTGCATAACCAATAGATGGGCGAGTCTTCTCCCTTCCTTCAGTAACTCCTAATGCAGCACTGTTTAAGGGCCAGGAGGGAAATATGTTACTCGAAGGTTTGGTTTGTTTGACAGTGCAGTGTGAAGCCAACTCAGACCAGAAGAATGGTGCAACCCCAGCCGAGGTCCCCTGTTGTTCTGAGGCTTGTGGACTATTATGGCGGGCATACACTGAGTGATTTTTGACTCGTTTTGAGCTAATCTTTCACTCATACGACTGGTTTTCGGATTGGCCCAATTTTCGGCTCAATTGTGGGACATACACGAGGTTATGAGAAGTGATTACCACCTCACGACCAGCTCCCAATCAGAAATCATAGATTGCAAGAATATCAAACTTGTTTGAATATCCTGGTCACTTGTCGTAAGGGTCTCACACAGTAGGGGTAGGAATGCGTGCCGACTAGCCTTAAACTCTTAGAATCCGTATTCACTTTTTATAAAAGCAGGCCTATAATCAACCCTTCCAAAACGCTTTGAACTAGACTAACCAACTTCTCAACCAACAGCTGGTCTCTGCACACAGAATGGCACAAATAGCCGAGGCAGCTGATTTTTTTTCTCATGCTTATTTTAACAAATGATGGATGTCCCAAGTTCCAGTGTTCTTATGACGTTACAGTTCCAGTCACAAGGGTCTGACATGTCATGTATGGACGTACAGTGTGAGCGGTCAAGTCGAATCAGAGCTGAGGGCTTCCGATGATCGTATCGTGAGAGAGCATGAATCATGCGCTATGAACCTTTACACCCTACAATTTATTTGTGCAGTTTGAGGTGGACCTGTGAAACATAATTGCAGCCCTTAGGTGTGAATGCATCCATAGTATTCAGCCTCTTCTCCTATGGAAGCAATTGCCAACTTGGGTCAGAGATGCTGACACCCTCTCTGTTTTTAAGGCCAATCTTGAAACCTACCTTTTTGATAAAGCTTATATTTCCTAAACTTTTGTTTTGGCTGCTTTAATTCTCATATTTAACATAGTTTTTTTTCTTTATTCATCACTTGTCTATTAATTCTTAGAATTTGGCCTTCAGGGCTATAAAAAATATTTCCATTTGAACATTGTTTTATGTGATTTATTTCGTAAAATGCATTTTGTGATACACTTGTGTTTGGCAAGTTGGTTCTGTGATCCTGGAGAGTCCCGCTCTGCCTGTGATGGAGGGACAATCTGTGACTCTGAGCTGCAGAAACAAGATGGCTTCCTCCGACGTCACAGCTGATTTCTATAAAGATGGACTCCACATCAGCAGCAGCTCCACAGGAAACATGACCATCCACAGGGTTTCCAAGTCTGACGAAGGTCTTTACAAGTGTGGAATCTCAGGAGTTGGAGAGTCAGAAGAAAGCTGGCTGGCTGTCAGAGGTGAGAACTGAACTGGTTCAGTCTTAAATGCAACAATGACACTTCACTGTCAGAAATGCACTATCTTATCTGTGTGCAAACACAAAACTGCATCTGAATACTCTCAAATATCCTCTATGTCTTCTCTGCAGGGCATTGCTCACGCGCTCAACCTTCAGACCAGGGCTGTCATGTCTACATCATCTTGAGGACTATTGTCACCATGGTGATGGTGTTTCTGCTGTTACTGCTGCTGGGACTTCTTCACTGTGGGAAACTCAAAGCTACAGGACACAACTCGCGTCCTCATAGATCTGAACGTGACTGTAACAAACTCAGTCAGGTCGATGACAATTGATAGAAGCTACTTTAAGCATGAGCAGAATCACACAGTGATTATCAGGCTTTCTATTTTTTGCTTCATATGCTCACATATTATCTGCTGTTATATAAATAAGCACAGTCAGCTGATCTGTTGTCGTATTTCTAAGCTTCTAAAAGCAGATATTACATGTGCTGTGAAATGAATATGTTAATAAAGTGGTCTATGGTGAGTCCATTATGCTGCAGAAAGAAAGAAGCTGTACTGGAAGACATCTAGGTTTGCTAACTTTAGACGTCCACATGAAGCTCAGGCAGTCATCAGCAAGACGACATGGAGTTCACAGCTCTCTGCTTCAGACTGGGTGAGTACAAAGTTTGTCTTCACTTCCTGGTTGGAGGGAAAAAGGTTAACAGTTAAAGTTTGTCCTTTGTTAAAAGTTTTCTGCTGCCCTTACACTAAAAAAAACATGGATTTATGTTTGATTTTTAAGGATTTAATGTCTTCTATGTTAAATATTCGTAATAAAGTTAAGATATAGGTTTTTAAATTGTTTTTATCAACAGATGAACTTTAAGGAAGTTCAGTTAAGTAGATACAGACTCACTTTTTCCTTTTAAAAAAACGGGACCAATAATCTGCTCTGGTGTTTCTCAGAAATGTTTTATTAATTTTAATGTTGCTGGAAAAATCAAGGCTACCAGGATAGAGATGAAATACTCCACTACCATAGCTCCACCTGCTCCCTGACCTCCTAAACCCTGTACATGGACCAGAACTGACCTCCTAAATCCCATACATGGACCAGAACTGACCTCTTAAACCCCCACATGTGGACCAGAACTGACCTCCTAAATCCCATACATGGACCAGAACTGACCTAAACCCCGTACATTGACAAAGATTTATTGAATGCACAGCTTTTAGCCTTATAAGTGACTTTTTAAAATCTTTAAATCATTTTTGAAGGATACATGTGTTAAAATATCACATTGCAGATTTTAATGACCTCCATGTATTCACTTTGGGATATGGATTTTAAAGTTTGTGTTTTAAAGCTCCTAAGATGCCAGTTCCATATGAATGAAATGTCGGGATTACTTTTAAACAAACCTGAGCGGAAAAACTTCAACTTATCTCTGTGCGGACATTTTTTAATCATGATGGCTCTGAAAGGACCCCAGGTTGGGATTCACTAATTTATACAAGATTGCAGTGGGTCCTACCTTTATAATTTCTTTCATGTGAAAAACAACTTTTACATTAATTTCATTCATTTATAAACAAGTCGCAGTCAAGAGGTTTAATTCTACTGGTCTTCTTCACTGCACACAAACCAGATCTGCTGAATGTGCTCCTTCATTTTCCAGGAAGCACATATGACTCTTTCATCTGCAGAGTGGCTACATGGGCATGCACCTCCAACAAGGAGCAGCTGGCATGCTGAATCATAACTTTCAATCATCAAAAGTGGCTTTTTATCATCCTGATTAGTTTTATTGGGAGAAGGAGGTTATGTTCTGACCCACTAATTAATTAAAGACTCACTAGGATGTTTTATGTGAACAGATGCTCCACCATCTAGTGCAGTGGTTCTCAAACTGGAAGCCGGGACCACCCTAGGGTTTGCAACATTATTTCAGGGGGATGCCAGATAATTGTAAAAAATATATATATCCTACTTTATCAAATAAATTTGGAATTTTTATCATGGCTGTCAAAATGAAATGGTTAAAACAGAGATAAATCTAAAATTAGCACCTTTAATGCATAAATCCACATTAATCCTCTTTATTTATGAAGACTCTGACAGTTTTCAAGCCTTATATTTAGAGGATCCTGCAGGATGACCATTCTGATATCATACAATTAACCACTGTCATTGTGGGGGGGGGGGGGGGGGGGGGGGGGGGGAGGGACACACCAAAATATGTTCTCTTGGGGGTTGTGGCTCAAAAAGTTTGAGAACCACTGATCTTGTGCACCACATCTTAAAAGGATGCTAAACGTGTTTGGAAACAGCAGGCGGTGATTTGCTTTACAAATCATAGAAAGGATGTAAAGAGAGATTGAAAATGTATCTACGGTGTACCACTTTCTTCTTTCACCACTACACCATGAGGATATTTGTCCTGGAAAACTCATTGGACCAGACTGCAGACACACAGTCTTTCAGTCTTATGACCTTTTATGGGCATTTTGGGGCATTTACTTATGCAATCAAGGGGCCAGCTAGCTCTTCTTTTAACTTCCAAAGTTTAGTATTCATCAATATAAGACAATAGATACAAACTACAGTATTTTGCGGTCTATGGGTAGATTTGTGAAACTGATAGGAAGTTTAAGTGCAACAAATTTAAGAAGATTCATTAAAACATATTGATAAATTCAACCCGATGTGTTTGCCATTCTTCTCAGTGACTGTGATGATTGTGCTGTGGGAACATCATCAGAGAGTCGGTAAGTACCAACTGGTTTTCATCAGAATTCAGTGGAGAAGCACGACGTTATCAGAAAACAAATGAATGAAGAAAAGATGACACAGGAGGAGTAAAAGTCTAATTAATCTTTTTTTTCTGTTTCCAGATGCAGCTTCTCTCCGTATCTCTCCAAACAGGTTGCAGTTCTTTATGTATGAGCAAGTAACTTTAAACTGTAAGGTGGGGGTCGACTGGAGAGACATACGTATCTTCAAGGGGGAATCACCATCATGTGGCAATAATGGACAGACAACACCAACAGGATCGAGCTGCTCTATTAAACATGTTTATCAAGAGGACAGTGGGGAGTACTGGTGTGAGGCTGGAGGAGGGAAGAGAAGCAACATCATCAGTATCAATGTCACTGGTCAGTTTGTGTTGAAAGGACAACATCTGTGGTTGAATCAAAACCCGAGCTAAACATTAAACTCTTGTTACAGCTGGTTCTGTGATCCTGGAGAGTCCTGCTCTGCCTGTGATGGAGGGACAATCTGTGACTCTGAGCTGCAGAAACAATAAGGCTTCCTCCGACGTCACAGCTGATTTCTATAAAGATGGACTCCACATCAGCAGCAGCTCCACAGGAAACGTGACCATCCACAGGTTTTCCAAGTCCGATGAAGGTCTTTACAAGTGTGGAATCTCAGGAGTTGGAGAGTCAGCTGAGAGCTGGCTGACTGTCAGAGGTGAGATAGAGTTCTTCAAGAAAAAATGTAAACATACACTGCATTCCCAAAAGTATTCTGCCATCTTGGAAATCCCATTCTTAATCCATACAGTTGCATTTGGAGTTGGTCCACCGTTGGCAGCCTAAACCCATGTATGAAGGTTTTCCGTAAAGTTCAGGAGTGTGTTTGAGGTCTGGCTCGCAGGCTTTCCTCTATTTCGTCCCAAAGGTGTTCTGTCAGGTTGAGATCAGGATTTTTCTACACCAGTGGTGCCAAAGTCCAGTCCTCGAGATCTACTATCCTGGAACTTTTAGATGCATCCCCTCTATAACATACCTGAATCAAATGTCTTGTTACCAGGGTTATGCAGAGCGGAATGACCAGAGGATGAGGAAATTCTGCTATTTGATTCATGTGTGTTGGAGAAAGGATGCATCTAAAAGTACTAGTAGGCTTTGAAGACCAAACTTGGGTACACCTGCTCTACACCAAGCTCATTAATCCATGTCTTTACAGACCTTGCTTAGAACTGTATTCACTGGTTTGGATGGTTGTCCCAATGCTTTTGGTAATATAGTGTACATCAGAGCTTGCCAACCCTGGTCCACGAGGGCCACGGTCCTGCAGGATTTGGATGTTTGCCTGCTCCAACACTGCTGACTAAAATAAAATGGCTCTCCCAAACAGCTTGTCAAGCTAATCTGTTGATTTGAGTCGAGTGTTGCAGCTGGGAAACTTCTAAAACCTGCAGGACTGTAGCCTTCATTGGTGAGCAAGGGTTGGTGAGTTGGTTTATTCTTCCTCTAGTCATAGTTCAAATTTAAGTCTCCTGCAGTCACCTGATATGTTCTGATGGTAAACTTTAATTTATAAAACTTTATATCCAGAGGTTCCTAATCTTCCCTCCTCTGAAAACACATGGTGGATTGTTGTGACCGTTTCATTAACACTTGTGTTGGTGGTGATGGTGGGACTTCATCGCTTTGGGAGAGTTTACTGGAACAGAGGTAAAACCACTGCATTGTTCATTGCTGTACTCTCATGAGATGACTTCTTGATCTGATTCAGGCTGAAAAAACAAGGTGGAATTACTGTACATTAATCATTGTGACCAAAGAAAATGATCTCCTAATATGAATTAATACCTCCATCCATCCATCCATTTTCTGTACCGCTTAATCGCGGGTGGGCTGGAGCCTATCCCAGCAAGTATCAGGCGAGAGGCAGGGTACACCCTGGACAGGTCGCCAGTCTGTCACAGGGCCACAGAGAGAGACAGACAAGCATTCACACACACACTCATTCCTAGGGAGAATTTAGAGTGACCTGAATTAATACCTGCATGTTTGAAATATTATTAATTTTTTCCACTGATTGCACCATTTTTTTTTTCATTTCTGCCCTGCAGTGGTGCTCGCCTTGTCACCTGTGGTGCGTTCAGGCTCAATAGAGGATCAAGCAGGTGAGGAAACAAACCATGTTTCAGTATTCAGGTTTATTTTTCGTATTTACCAAACAAAAGTATTAAAAGTTTCTAAATTGTGCAGTTTATTCAATGTGAGGAACTTTGTAATGTTTCAGGTGGTTAAACAGAGAGGTACTGTATTCTTTTTAGATTCTTATATTATCAGACACTTCAATTCTTACCCCTACCTGACACGTTTCAACGGCTGTCTTCCGTCTTCCTCAGAGGTGTCACTGGGTGTTGTGTGACTTGGCTAAATCAGCTGATTTTCTGTTTGAGGCGGTGTCTACCTGTCATCCCGAATCTTCGGAGTGACAGGATGACCCCGCCCCAAAGCCGACGTAACCGCGTCACTGTGGCAGCGTTGAGGCGACAGTGCGGCTTGTCTGAATGGCCGGTCTTTGTTGCCCCCCGCTGACAGCCTGCCACTGGAGGATGTTGCTCCAAGTATGGGAGAGCAAATAAGCCCCCTCATCCCTCATTATGGCTGTATGGGCTCGCTTCCTGATCTCAACTGCCTCCCTGATCGAACGTTGGTGTCAATTGTGCTCTGTGCGGAAGACTTTGGCCTTTCTCCAGTCCATGATATGATTCTCCCATTTGCAGTGGTCCGTTATTGCCGATCTCATGTTTTCTTGTAGTGCCTGCTTTTTTCTTGACCGAGTTAAGGAAACTCGGTTGGGGCGGGGTCGGCCTGTCACTCCGAAGATTCGGGATGACAGGTAGACACCGCCTTAAACAGAAAATCAGCTGATTTAGCCACGTCACACACCACCCAGTGAAACCTCTGAGGAAGACGGAAGACAGCTGTCGAAACATGTCAGGTAGGAGTAAGAATTGAAGTGTCTGATGATATAAGAATCTAAAAAGAATACAAAGTAAAAGTATAGACACCATGAACATACTTAGAGTGAGTTACTGTCCTATCATCCTCTACACCTCATGTGAAATCATTAATATTCTCATCTGAGGACAATGTGGCTGTATCCCGTCATCCTGACTCCTTCCTTGCTGGTTTAACTGTGTGGACAAGAGACGAGGCTCAGGGAATCATTGAAGTAGCTTTCATTAATCAGAGGCAATGAAATGGCCCCAGCCTGGATGTCACATCTCCTCCTTCACAAGACGATCCAGTGCAAGAGCAGTCATTTATTTACAATATTTCACAAGAGAAACCAAAAGCAGATCAAATGTAAATAAATCAGTGCTCAGACAGGATCATACCTCTATCATTGGCATGGGCAAAACTTGACCTACTGGAAAAGTCCTGAAGAACCAATCCGTGTCAGCAGGAAAGCTGACAATAACATCTAGCAATACAACGATGCATTACAAGATGTCCCTGCTACATCGTCGGGTAAATAGCAGACCTAGTCAGGTGTGTTGCAGCAGGGAAACTTCTAAAACCTGCAGAACACCAGCCTTTGAGGACCAAGATTGACAATCTCTAATGTAGTCCCTCATAAGTGTATATACTTCAAATCATTTCTAATATATCCATCATGATGTTGCACCTAATATCTATGTAAACTATAAAATTTATGTTTTACAGTGTATGAGGAGGCCAATGGAGCTGATGAAGAATTGCCAAGATATGCTACAGTGGCAAAAGACAGAAAAAATCAAGGTATTTGACAGGAAAATGAGGTTTCAGATTTTGGTCAGGTTTATGTCCATTATCTTGTTCTTATTTTTCCATATTTGAGTATTCCAGTCAGCCTTACTTGTGTTTTTGTTGACATCCTTCATATCTCTATCAGTTTTACTTCCTTAAGTTAGTAGTTTGCTCCCTTTGGTAATTTCAGTTAGTCTCTGGTAATGATGCAGTTTTTTTGTGTTTGTCATCACCTTCCTCCGTATGAATACGTTGGGTTATCTTGGCCCCTCACTCCACTTACCAAAGTCAATCATTATGCAAAAAAGTTTCATTATCCAAAAGAAAACAAAGCCAATAAACTAAGGTTACTTAACATTTATTTGCTTTTTTGCTCTTTTCAAGCTTTTAAGACTCTTTTGGCAGTATTTTCAGTTCATGTACAGACGAAACAGTCACTAATCTCTTGTCTTGCCTCGTATGAGACCATGAGAACCAGAACCACTGAATCTGAAAATGTTCTGCTGAGGTTCTTACATCCATCTGTGATCTGACTCCCCAGATTCAGACGTGGAGACTTCGGTAGCCATGTACTACGCGTTTGACATCGGTCACTCTCAGCTACAAGGTGAGACTTTATCAATTGAGTTGAAACTGTCCACTTCCCCAAAATGACCAAATAATTCATTTGTCAATGTCATATGTGACATATTATGTTGAAAACATTTCTGACTCCCAGTGATCATTAAAACATTTGCATGCAAAGTGTTAAAATGGCATCAATAAGGCAACATAAGGGAGATAAAAGTCCATTTCTGTGAATGTGAAGTCTTTATTTTGCCCTTTGACAAAATGTTTTTAAAAATAGCCAAAAATTCTACCATTTATCACTGTGTAATGTTTCAAAATTTTTGAAGTGTAGTCTTCTGCTTCTGCCCATTAGGGGGCAGAGAAAAGTATACTGGTGTATACTACAGGGTTTTGAGCAAAGTTTTTACCATAAACTGATTCAAAATGTCTCAGAAACTGTAGGTATCATGATATGGCTTTACAGGGTTAAGGGAGAATTATTGATGACACATAACCCAGAAGTTTATCTGGAGATGGATTCATGTGCCACGATGAAATCATAGCATGTCAAGGCTCCATCATCCCTGTTCACCTTCTCAAAAAGACAGTGTAGTTTGTTCAAACACTGACATTTGCTTCAATGTTGAAATGCTCATATATCTGTAGCTTAGAGTTGGAACTACCTTAGCTAAGGGTTGTATGTCAGGGTACCAGCAAACATTCTGTCATTTTGTATGGGGGGACCTGTTGTGTGAGTGCTAACCGCTAAGACTGATGTAATTCTGTTTATAAAGCAGAACCGGGATTTTCCAGCTCTTCAGCCACATCAGCACATGCTTTAACACAAGATACCTTCTATTCAGTGATCCACTAGGTAAGAACAAATGCAAAGCTGGGTTTCATGTTGCATTCTCGTAATGTTGATATTAGAGATTAAACACAACCAGGTTACAGTTCCAGGTTAGATATATTTGTATATTTCATAGGGGATTACCCAGGTCTGTTGTTTTTTTTATTCATTTCCAGATAGCAGACATGTTTATAGACATTTTTATCAAGGGTTCCCAAACTTCATTTGTGAATGTAAGATAACTATAGCTTGGTATAAAAGCAGTATAACCACTAAAGCCAGTCTGAAAATGGATGGTTCCTAAACCATTTGTTTTAGAAAAATTTGAGAAATCCCATTTAAAGTGATACTGTGTACAGGTTTAGGGCCCCAAGTGGCCAAACGTTAAACAGTATCCCTTTAAAGTCAGCATTTATGGGTATTAGTTTCAATATTTTTTAAAGAAAATATTTGTGCATGTTCTGTACATCTCATGTGTCTTACAGGTTCCTGAAACAGAGCGGACTGATGGAGGAGCATTAAAAATCCTGTTCATGGGGGAGGGGAGGGTGGATTGGGGTGGGAGGGGTGAGGTGGTAGGCATCATGGTCTCTGGCATGCTTGGCTAGGGTATTGGGGGATGTTGGTGCTCTGCCATTCTAGGATGTTGGTTGGGGCCCCTCCCTGGGGGAGTGGGGGGCTTCCAGACCAGCGAGGTCCCGGGTCTGACAAACTATGAGTTGTGTCCATTTTGCAACCATAAGAACGTATCATTTCATCCTTGTATGTCTTTATTGCATTATAAGATCACTAGTGTTTCCACTTTGATAATCTCTTTAAAATAAATGGTACTTTCAGACAGATGGGAGACCTTGACTCTATTCCTATGAGATGGTGGTGTAGTCTGTAAGCCACACTGACGCAGTGTGACTGTATGTTGTGTTCTTTCGCTAATAAAAGCATCTATTTTAAAAAGGCTGAAACCAGTTTGTTCCATCTGCTTCACACGTGAACTCTGACGTCAAACAGCAGCTTTTAATAAAAGCGTTCATCTGCTCTGAAGGTCACAAAACAGGCGCACATAAAAACCACGTAAACGTAGCTGTGTATTTTAAGAAAGCCTAAAGGTTACCAGTTAGTTTCAGACTCCAGCAGGTCATTCATCGACATTCATCTCTGTAAGAGCTGCGTTTAATAATGAGGTAGACTGAGCTGAGCTCCATTAAAGTGTCAGGAGTTGGAGCTTGGATCCTGCAGGTTCTGACCCAGGCTGAACCCATTTACCTAATAATAACAACTCTGTTGGTGACTTTGAGCAGTTCAGTATCTCAAAAGTTTTCCCACATTTCCAAAACGAGCTTGTGTCACAAAGGCTGAGAAATTATGTGAGACAGCATTTTTTTTCATGGCTTTATCTGTTTGAGGAAGTCTTAGGCCCAATCTCAATTCTCCCCCTTAGCCCTCCCCCTTAGCCCTTCCCCTCCGTTTTGCGCGTTCACGAGAGACCAAGGGGTGTCTCGATTCTCTTTTGGGGCGAG
>JAOXYM010000005.1:1526915-1546362 GCA_028567055.1 Leptatherina wallacei | reverse complement strand
GTAATGGGAACACAAACAAACCGGGCGGTGTGGTGCCGGGCCGGGCTGAGTAGGTGCTAGTGTGAAAGGGGCATTAGAGAGTGGAATAGGAATCCCAAGTGATCTGTTGGAAACATATGAGATCTTTAATATACACAGGAGCTTGGTTTTGGCGAGCCTTATATGCAAGGAGAAGGATTTTAAACTCTATCCTGGAGAAATGTGATCTCTCCTGCTGGTTCTCATCAGAACCCTGGCTGCAGCATTTCAGGGCAGATCTGGGACAGCCCAAACCGGATCAATACCAACATTTATATCATCTCTCAGCCCTGGTTTATTATAGGTTCATTCTAACATCATAGAAAAGCAGAATAGCCCTTTCTGTGAGAGTAGTCTCCAAACTTAACCTTCTATTAGTAATGAAGGTAAAAAGTATGTGCCACACCTTCATCTGGCTGTTTTTGAAAATGTGACTGGTGGTGGTTAGCAATCAAACATGAAGATTTATTTAATCGTCTCCTTTCACTTCCACGTTGGTCGGCTGATTACATTTCTTGGCAATGATGCAAAGGATTTTTCTTCTTGTCACAAGAGTCTGAATCTTCCCGATCATCTGATGTCGAGCTGTTAGTGAATGACTCATAAAACAGCCCAAACCACGTAAAACCAGTTTACAAGTGATGCAGTTTACTGGATTGCTTCTCAGGTGAAGAAAAAAATTCCAACACAAAGTGAAAGAGTTTACTTCTTTGCTTCAGGCAAATGCAGCATGTTGTCTGACCTTTAAGCTCCAGAAAGGGTAAGAAACTAATTTTAATTTGCTTTTTAATCTATTTTTTCAACAAGATTTTATACCTTAATAACTTATAAAGTTTGTAGTTTACTGTCATTTTTAATACCAAGTATTTTTTCTATAGCTCAATGCAATTTTAATGTAAGTCAAACTGTAAATTTACCTGAAGAACCATGAAATATGTGCAACGAACCTGTTGATTTTATCATAAACTGATGATTAAATTTAATAAACTGCTTGAATTTTATTTACCTTTTTCAGTAAATTCTGTCATTTGAATAAAACTTGATGGAATTATTGTAAAAATAAGAAAATAATAATCAAATTTTGTCTAAAATATGTTTAATCTTATTTTTATTACATCGCTAAACAGGAAAAAGAGACAAAAGGAAAAATATGGGAATGCATGACGTGAAACGAACATCATGTGAGTATTTACCTGCATTTCTCTCTTTATCTGAATTATATGGACTGCAGTTGCACAAGCAGGTAGTCTTGATATCTGCATGAATGAAGGATGTCAAACTGAAAATAAAGCTCATTTCAGTTCCTGAATTTATTTTCCTGTCTGCTGTCAACACTATTGATGATTATTCTAGTTCTGCTTTTCTCAGCCTGCGGTTTACACCAGCAAAAGTAAAGAATTGCATCATAGTCCATTTTGTCTGGACTTACCAGGAATACATGTGACACAGTGTTGGAGAAAAAAGGTCCTTTACCATATGATGTTGGACAAAATCAGTGATAGCATCTTTAAACTGTCCGTAAACAAGTCCAACTTACATTTTAACTGGTTTTTGTCTTGTGAAAGCATTGTCAGGTTTCATAATTAGAATTATTTAGTTAAAATGTCAAAGATTATAGTAATCTATTGGGGTAACAGCTGTTTTCCTTTTATTGTGCGCTCAGTTGCCGTCATTGCGCTGTTGGTTGTGTTGCACTACAGCCACACAGATGCTATCAGCCTGAAAGAGAAGCTAGCTGATTGCCTGGAGGACAAAGACTATAAAAGTCTGCTGCATACGGTGCAAACCGGCCTTCCACGCATCCACACATCTCATCACGTTGTTATTGTTGGAGCGGGCATGGCAGGACTGACAGCTGCCAAGCTGCTGCAAGATGCAGGACACAAGGTACTTGAAACAATATTCTCTTATATTAGATGAAGATAGGACAGTGTAATTTATTTACAGGACAGCTCCTGATCTTTGCCAGAACTATATAATACCATCATGATTCCACTATAGTTCTATTTAATATCAACTAAAGCACAGAGGGGACATAGAAAGGGGGGTATTAAGACAGAAGAACCTTCAAAATCAGGTAAAACCCCCGACCACACCCAGTACAAACACTACTGGCTTTATTACTGTACACTTGTGAGCACACAGTACTGGCAGAAGTACCAGCAACAATACAAGCTTTTTCACTTTTACTGCAAAATGAGCCACAAAAACAGTAAAGTCTGACAATATCCTTCTCATCACTATCAATAAAGCATGGTGCTGTTAGAATCATGCTGGGGGGCTTTTCACTGGCAGGGACTGGAAAACTGGAAAAAACTGAGGGAATGATTGATGCTAAAAAAGGTTGAATATCACCAATCTAGTCCCTGCAACACTGAAAGAGGAAGTCTGTAGTTTACAGGAAATAGAATAGAACTTGAGTAGGCACAATACAGATTAACACAGTTTTAATGCAACTGATGCGATGTACAGAGAGTTTACAGCTATTCCTAATTTTAAACCGTACCTAGGCGTTTAAATGGACAATCTATCAGAATAGTAGAAACTTCATAGTTGACATTGTAAAAGTACAACCCAGCGCAATTAAATAAAAAATATACTAACACAACAGCAAGCTTTTAAAAAGACCAACATTACACAATACACCCAAATACATACAACAAATATCAGATGAGAGACAGACTTCATGGCTACAGCTTCATTTTCATTGAAGCTAACATATAACTTTGTTGTTTCTTCTCTGATATTAATTTAATTCTAGTTGGCAACGTGTTATAGAGTGGACAATCCTCACTGGACAAAGCCAGCGGTCCAAATGTGGATTTATTATGTGGTATTTTATAACTGTTCCCCATGCCCCTGGTTACTCTGCTGACATCATGCCTCTATATGTACCAGAAAAAGGTTTTGTGGGTGAGATTGAAAGATGATTTGAACCCATAGATTGGGTATCCCCCAACTCCGGTCCTCAATGCCCACTGGCCTGCAGACCTTCGATATTTCCCTGCTGCAACACACCTGATTCAAATTGATGGGTCAATAGCAGAATTTTACAGAGCCGGAAGCTTCTGTTGCAGCAGGACAACTTCTAAAACTTGCAGGACAGTGGGTCTTGAGGACCAGGATTGCGGATCGCTGACATAGATTAGCCAAGTAAACAGAATAAAGTCAATTCTACATTTATAGTTTATGACTGCGATGCCAACAAATGGTGATGAATGGAGGAGAGACCATGCTGAAAATAAACTTTGTTTATGCATTTGATTAAGGTTACGGTGTTAGAGGCTAATGATCGCGTTGGGGGGCGAGTGGAGACCTACAGGAATGAAAAGGAGGGTTGGTACGCTGAACTGGGAGCTATGAGGATCCCAAGTTTTCACCTGTAAGTTGAAGATTTACATACAAACATGAATCTGTGAGATTTCCAATCAAAGATAGCATGATTGTGCCTGAAGAATCCTTAGAAAAACTGCTATATGCTGTATGGAAATTATACTAATTGACATTTCAGATTGACATGAATTGACATTGAAGGAGGAATGGAAATTAAGTTTGTTTAAATAAAGGTATTCAACTCCTTTGATTGCTTTGATATGAGGTGCTCAGTGTGTGGAGACATTCTTGTTAACACTAGAACACCTTTAGAGCTTAAGAGGGCTTTTTCTTTCATTATTGTCAGCTCATTTACAAAAACTGATTTTGTCTATCAACTCTTTTGTCAACAGAATTGTCCTTTGGTTTGCCGAGAGGCTTGGTGTAAAGCTGAACACTTTCAACATGAATGATCCCAACACCTTTTATTTGGTTAACGAAGTGAGGAAAAAGACGTACGCAGTGGAAGCAGATCCCGACATCCTCCACTACAACGTACGAGCCAGTGAAAAGGGGAGGTCAGCTGATGAACTGCTACAAAAGGCTTTGCAGAAGGTATCAAAGTTCACACAGAAAACAGTTAATCATCTGCATAATCGCTTCACTTTCCCCATTCTAGATCTATTCCCGGCAGGATTGAAAAATATAGAATTACATGTACTCAACATGGCAAATCTGTACACAGCTGATCTATAAAAGGCTTTGATTGGTCAATCCTCAGATTGTGACCACTGAAAATACCACAATCAGTTCAACCAAAGAGATTTCTTCCGGGGGGTTTGACTTTTTCTTTTCTACTTCGTAGGTGAGAGATGAAGTGGAAACTCATGGCTGCAAGGCTGCACTGAAAAAATATGACCATTATTCTGTAAAGGTAAACCACAGCATGCTCTCATAAGATGTTTCAATATCTTAACCCTGTTGAACAGCTTGAGTATGAGAATTGCTTCTCATTTTTTAGTACTGTTCCAACTAAAGCAATAAATAGTTACAAAATGGTTTTAAATGTTTAACTATTAACTTATGAGGAAGACTCAGAGCACAAATAAAGATACTATAGGCTGAAGCTTACTGAAACTACTTGCTGACAGTAATACACATGGGGTTACTATAAGTTCATCCAAATGCAGTTTCTAAGAATCCACTGTACCTGAATAAAGATAATCAGTAAGACATGAGTAGTATCTTTAGTTTTTGGCAATTGCTGGCATTTAAACAGTTGCCTTGGTTACTAGCCTTTGGAGGCAGCTGGAGCGCAGCAGAGAGGATGGGGGAGAGATCAAGTTGTGAATCTTCAATTTAATTCCAAATTCTAATAAAGTTTTTAACCACCTGATGTATGTGCTATACAAATAAACTTGCCTTGTCTTGCAACCAGAGGCAACAAAGAGACCAAAGGTAATCCTCAGAGAGCTGGAATTTCCCACCACAGAAATTTCTGGATCTGTTTATTTTTCCACTCCACATAGCTGGGCTTTATGCATGAGTGACCAGAAAAAAAGCTGATGCAGACTGAAAAGTTAGCAATAAAACTCTCCAAAGATTTGTAATGTAGCCTACTGTCAAAATGTGATATATGGAATAACATGACATTATAACATAAAAATGAAAAACAACTAAAATACAAGTGTTTGTTTATTTAACAGGAGTATCTGAAAGAGGAGGGAGGTCTGAGTCCTGAAGCCATCAGGATGATCGGAGAACTCTTGAATGAGCAGAGCCTGATGTACACTGCACTGACTGAGATGATTTATGACCAGACCGACATCAACGACAACACCACGTAAGGCCCGACGGCTGCTTAAGATTAGCTCATTTTTATCTAAAGAGAGCAGGACAATATAGTAAAAGAAAGAAGCTTTATGTTTCTTAAAATTCAATTATTTGTCCTTTATTTTCTAATAATCCTCTCTGAATCATAGATGCTAAGAGTGATTGCATTTATTTACTTTTCAGCAGTTAAGATATATGGTAACTATGATGGTGAATTAGTAATGTTGTACTTTTTAGAAAATGTTAAAGTCTGATGGAAAACCAAGGAAACTATCAAAAGAACCCAGCAGAATTATTGGTGGCTTCAACCCAGAATCCCTTTATTATGTTGTACATCTAGAAAAACATAAAAAAAACCTCTATTTTGAAACAATGTAGACTATTTTTATGAAAAATTTGACCCTCTTCATTTCACAGTTCACATGGTTTTCCTTAATGAAACCAATTTCACAGTCAATTAACATAATTATTATGCATTATTTAGTACTTTTTATTCAGTAATAGGAAATTATTGTTGATCTCATCTTAAAATCTCTGTATATTACTAAAAATCCAGACACCAATCCTACACGTAATATTTTAAAGTTTATCTAACCTCTCAAAGTAAAGTGATTTAAAGAATCCTCGTTATCATATGCACAGTAAAAGTGTTGTTTATGCAGAACAATGAAATTATTTTTGATAGCCTTTCAGACACATTAATAATTAATTGCAATTTTATGAATTCTATAAACTTAAGTCTTTGAACATGAAAATTAAAGATCCATACAACAGCTTTAACATTAATGTTGCATTACAACTGCACCTTTGTTGGAGGTGAGCAAGGGTTGAGGTGAGCAGTAGTCTGGCTGGAAGCCATAAGCTTGTTCAGGCTTGTTTTACCTGTGCTTTGACAGATGCTTAACTCCTGGCAGACAGAATGTTGAACCATATTATCTATGCAACTATGCATAAAGTGTGACTTGTTTTTTTTCTTTTTAAGGTACTATGAGGTGGCTGGTGGGTCGGACAATCTCCCCAAAGCTTTTCTTTCTGTTCTTGATGTCGATATTCTCCTGAACTCCAAGGTTGAGCGTATCAACCAATCAGATGATGGCGTCATTGTCTGGTATCAGAAAGATAATGAGTCGTCGCTTGCCCACCTCCATGCTGATGTTGTCCTGCTAACAACCACAACCAAAGCAACCCTTTTCATGGACTTTAATCCACCTTTCTCAATCCAAAAGATGAAGGCCCTGAGGTCTGTCCACTATGACAGCTCTACGAAAATCCTTCTCACCTTCAGAGAGAAATTCTGGGAAGAAGATGGAATCCGAGGGGGAAAGAGCATCACGGACGGGCCCTCTCGTTTCATCTACTATCCCAGTCACAGTTTCCCATCAAATAAAACCATTGGTGTCCTCCTGGCTTCCTACACCTGGTCTGATGACTCCCTCCTCTTCCTCGGAGCCAGTGATGAAGACCTTAAAGAGCTGGTTCTCAGAGATTTGGTACGGATCCACGATGAACGCGTCAGGTCTCTCTGCACAGGTGTGTTGGTAAAGAAGTGGAGTCTGGATCCATATAGCCTGGGTGCCTTTGCTCTGTTCACGCCCTACCAACACCTGGAGTACGCCAAGGAGCTCTTCAGGCCAGAAGAAAGGATACACTTCGCTGGTGAACACACGGCTTTTCCTCACGCTTGGATCGAAACGTCAATGAAATCTGCAATCAGGGCGGCTACGAATATTAACAAGGCAGCTCTGCTGAGTTCAGATAAAAGTGAGGGGCGAGATGAGCTTTGAGGTTCGATCATCTGGGTTTGATTTAAGAATGATTAATGAAATGGAAATATGTGTTTTTAATCACTGAAGAGAAATTGTAGTGACATTTTTTTTTTACAATTATTCTTCAATAAAATAATGTTTGTTCATTAATATGAATTCAAGAATTACTTTTTCATAAAAAGTAACAAACTAACTGCAGTTACAATGGCTTGCAAAAGTTATCAACCATTTGCATTACTGGTGAAGTGTAATGGCATGCTCAGGATGGGGGATTGGATCGAAATCAAGATCTGATGCAATCTGTTGGTTTCCTTATCTGGGCTATTTGTTGTGAATTGGCTTATATGAAATCTGACTGATGACAACAGATTGGCTCAAACTGATTGTCTGTGAAGCCATGAGATGACGTTGTCGTAAAATGGCGCGATACAAATGAAACTGAATTGAATTGAAAAGATGGATAAAATAAATAAGTACAAGTTTTTAAAAAACAATGAACAGAAAAGAGGTATTCACTTATGAAACCATAAGATCCAGAGCTGTCACTTACCTTCAGAAATCACCTAATTAGTTTAAGAAGGGCATTGGGTTAGTCTAATTTTCAAATGATCTCTATAGACCTGTTTTCTATAGCCGCAGAGTCTAAAACACCACTGATCAAAAGGTCCCACCAAACAAGAAAGTCTCCAAACAGGTCAAGCTCAAAGCTGTAGATACAGATCAAGGTAGGGGTTATAAACTGTAAATACCACAGAGCACCATTAAATCATAATATGGAAAAAAAAACACAGAGCCTGCCCAGGCAGGGCTGTCCACCAATACCCTCAGACTGGGCAGGGAGGGCAATCAGAGAGGCAGCAAAGAGGCCAAAGGTCATCTTAAAAGAGCTGGAAATTTCCACAGTGGAGATCTGTTTATTACTCCATTACACAGAGCTGGGCTTTATGTACGTGTGACCAAGAAAAAAAGCCACTGGTGACAGAAAACTTTTGCCACAAGATTCCCCAAACATTTGGGAGTCAATCCTCTAGATGAGACCAAAATAATAGTTTATTTCCTCCAACAACATCCCTAAAGAGAAGCATGGGGAAGGCAGCATCATGCTTTGGGGATGTTCATCATCAACATGGGCTGGGAAACTTCAGGGGACTTGTCAATCATGAATGATGTTGTAGAGGGACAGGGACTTGGATAGGGGTTCTCCTTCCAGCAGGACAATGACTGAGAGAATATTCAAGTGGTTTAAGAAGAAATGTTTAAATGAGTTGGAACGGTCTAATCAAAGCCCAGATGTCAAACCAACTGATAATCCATAACATGACATAAATATTTAGTATTTACTATAAATATTGCTAATATCCATCCAAGTTGAAGGAGCTGGAGCAGTTCAACTATGAAGAAAAATCCCAGAGGGTGGATTTGACAAGATCATAGACACATATTCACAACATTCAGTTTAAATAAAACTTTCAGGAGCTTACGCACGTTTAATTTACCTTTATCTTTAACTTAACTAGTGTAATGAAAAGTTGCAATGAAAAAACTTCAAAGGTTTTGCCTGATTCGCTTTATAATATAAATGATATAAATACTATATCTGCACACATAAATGTCTTGTTTTTGATCCAATTGATCCATCAATCTTGTTTTGTCAGCAGTTACACTTAAAATGAAAAATATGCAACAAATATTTGTATTTCAGGCTATAGGCTATTTATCTGATGATAGGCTATATATATATATATACATACATATATATATATACCCTGTCATTTGATATTAACTTGCTCATTAAATATATTTGTGTTCAGGTTTTGTTATGCATGGCTGTCTTTGTTGTTGTATAGGATCGATATCTAAAGAGGCAGAAAAAAGGTTGTGGAAGGGAGTAAAGTTCACTTTTTCCTCTGAACTGGTTACTATGAACAGAGCTTTTAATTCATGGTTTATACAACTCATTTATAAAGATGTCTTAATCACATAAATTTAAATAAAACACCAGACAATTGCATCAACCCTTCAAAAAATAAATAATTTTCTATATTTTTAGGTACATTTGACCTTTAACATGATCACTTTTTAAATAAATTGCAGCCAGTGTAGACAGTCTCGGTGGTACTGCTGCACCTGCAAATGCAAAGCAAGTGTTTTACCTTCCATCTTTTTCTTAACTGATGGTGTTTTAACTGTCTCATCCACCTCTTTTACATTTGTATTTGATATGAAATGTAGTTTTTATTTTTTCCATCGTCTGCAGTTAATTTCAGAGTGGTGCGAATCCACGAACCGGGCTGGTTTTTTAAAGCTGTTTGTGAAGTAAAATTCCAAACACTGAAACTAAATATTTGTGGGAATTTTTTCATAATCATGGTGCGGTTTCAGAAGCTTGGCAGCGTTTGCTGCTTAAGATGAAAAAAGCCCTCGGGTAAATTACTTTATGAACAATCCGCAGTAACAAAGCAGAAAGTGAAAATATTTAAAATACTTCCTTCTAATCAAACCCACTGAGCATAATTCCTTCATGCATTACCAGCTGACAGGATGTGACAGATCTTGGCAGAGCAACCGGGTTATTATCTGATCACAAGACTGAAGCAGTTATTCCAGATCAGCTAATTGCATGACTTGTGGAAAACGAAACCAAAACTAAATTTTTGTTAAATTTTTTTTTTAAGAGTCACGCCCTCAGTGGCAGGACCAGTCAGGTGGAAGGAAAATTTCCAGTGTTGTGCTGAAGCAGAGCTCATAAAGCCTTTCTTCCAACGTCAGGTCACTGTTGCATCTCAATCTGAGACCAAGTCGCCACCGAAGGTAGGAATCAGTTTTATCTTAAAAAATAAAACATATAGTTTGATTGTCTGTAGTATACAGCCTGTACTAGACTAGAAACAGTTTTAGAACATTAAAAAATGATTAAATCTTTAGATATGTGTGTTTAGAAATGTTAACTAGCCATAATGTTATTGCAGCCCTTTATGTAAAACCAGTATGAAATATGACTGTTTCCAGTTTCATATTTCTAACACAGTTTGTCTTCTTTATGCTTCCCAAGAATGAAGAAGAGAAGTCTGGTGAATGTGATGGATCCACAAGAGCTGAAGTGGAAATTATGTAAGTTGTTTTGTTTTTCCAGATTAATGCTTTACAACTCTGACATATAAGCTTTTCTAGAGTTTAGGTATGAAAATAAGGCAGTGGTTCCCAAACTTTTGGAACCAGGACCACCAGATAACATACGACCCATCCAGGAGAAATAATTTGTTAATCGTGTGATAGATCAAATGGGTCATCCTGCTATCATCCTCTAAATGTAAGGCTTGAAAACTCTCAGAATCTTCATAAATAAAGAGATTAAAGTGGTTTTTGGTGGATTTTTTGCAGCTGGGACAAGTCATGCCAAAAATCAGCCTCTCTCACTGAGATCATGCTAAATGTGGGTTGTTAATAAGACATGAATGATAACTTTGTTGTTCATGCATTAATGCATTAAAATGTAACATTTTAATTTCACAGATTAATCTCATTGGATTTAAGTTTTAATTTTGACAGCCCCAATTAAAATCGCAGATTTATTTGATAAATGATACAATGATCTGGTGATCCCCTTGAAACTATCTTCGGACCCCCATGGGAGTCGGAACTGACAATAAGGAATCGACAAAGACAGGCTTGAATAATATTTCAGTTAGTACATCTGTCTCCACAGTGAAGTTAAGATTAATTAGACTAATGTAAATGTACAAAAAGAACAAGAGATAATGCAGTCAGTGGTAATGTTTCCTCTCTTTGAGCTCTGTGCCTTTTCTTTTTAGTTTTAGGTTTACCTAATATAAAGTAAAAGATAAGAAAAAACACTTTCTGGATGAATATGAATATATTTTTTGGAAAGGATGCAGCTACAGCTGTAAACTCCTATCAGATTAAAAAAGTATGAGATAATTTACTCTGCAAATGCAAACTTTGATCAAGGACAAGGGAATCTTTAATTTTGATCTCTGCAGGAATAAGATTGATTTCATAAGCCGGTCCAGATGAGACAAACTCTGATAAGTCTAGTTTCTGTCTTTGTGTGTATCTGTAGTTTCCGTCGGTGTGCTGCTGGTTGTTTTACACCACAGTCATACGGACGCCATCAGGCTGAAGGAAGAACTGGCCGATTGTCTGAACGATACAGATTACGCCAAGCTGCTGCAGACAGCGAAGGACGGCCTTCCACCTGTCTCCAAGCCTCATCGTGTCGTCATCGTTGGAGCTGGCATGGCTGGACTGACGGCTGCTAAATTACTGCAAGATGCAGGACATGAGGTATCTCATAAGTTCACAACAATTCAGCCGTTTTATAGTAGTCAGGAAACAATATCTAACCTAAAGGTTTGAGTGTTTCTGTGAGTGCTGCTGTCCGATGCCTCTGATTCTTTCCTCTGATAATATACAGGGAACACGGCTGGCTATGTCTCTTATTTCATATTTTCTTTTTTTCATATTTATTTTCAAAGTCGATTATCATCAAGCCTGTTTGTGCACATCTGTTTACATTTTTAGCTGAAAAAGACTTGCAGAGAGGCAGAGATAATATCAGAGTCCTCGTTCATGTTTTCTTTGGTGTGTTCTTTGATGTGTGTGATGAACACTACACTAGGTTAAGTTGAAGCACAAGTGCGACACCAAGTGGTTTGCCGAGGTAATGCAGGACTGTGCTGTAGTCCTGAGGTTCCCCTCATTTTTCTTTCCCAGAAATCTGATGATCAGTAATTTTCTAGGTTTTCTGATGGTCCTTTAAAGGTTTTCTTGGATATTTCCAGTCCTTTTGGTGCGTTCGATTTGTACTTAGAAGTTGATTTTCCGAGTTCCAAGTTAGAAATACAACAAGAATGTCCCTTGAAGTTCAATATCCGACTCAGAAAGTCGGGGAAGATTAACCAGCTCCGACTTCAACAAGATGATTCTTCTTCATTTAAGAGTTGCTATTAAATCTCTGCTTCTACCTCCAGCTGAAACTGCTAAACTTGGGAGTGAAAGATACAAAATGATCTCATACATTGTCTCAGTGAGATGATTTAATGGAAAATGACCAAATTTAGGATTGGTGTGCTTTCATAAAACACTTTTTACTCCTATTAAATGTATATACATTTATCCATGTAAACATGAATAATACCCTAAAGACAGACAGCAAAATGTTTCTCAGCAACACATAGACAATCAACGGCTAATCCAGCATCATCTTCATCATACCTGCACTGTGAGCTCTCTCCAGCCATGAAAAACAGTCTTTTCTTGACTCTTGTCTTATCTCTTGCTCTGTCTCTTTCCTCTCTACATCTTCCTGTCTTCTTGTCTTCCTTTGCTGTATTTAAAACAGCCAGTGTGTTTATTTCTGCTTGCTAGCATGTGCTGAGGTGCATAAAGAGAAACTCAGCAGCAACATCACGCAGCGTCCTGGATAGTTACAAGGAAAGTATTATAGTCTCAGCCTCAGGACACTGCTGTGCTGTGTACTAAATCATTTTAATTAATTAATCCCCAAATAAGCTATGATGTTTCACTACCCAGGGAACAGTATGCTACTTTTGTCTCCAGGTACACCTTCATTGACCATCAAGAGACTTGAGCCTGGGTTTGCCAGATCCAAGAGCACTTTCGTAACCACTAGGCTACCACTCCCCTCACAAGACCAATAAACTATACTATATACTGTATACTGAATATCAGATAATACACAGTCACTGCTGTATAATATGCTCTATATTATTTGTATATTTTTATGTAATTGTCATTCTTTAAATATGTTTGTCTCTAACTGTTTTATGTAACTCTAAAGGTAACCATATTAGAGGCCAGTGGTCGTGTTGGAGGCCGTGTGGAGACCTACAGGAATGAAACGGAGGGCTGGTACGCCGATCTGGGAGCAATGAGGATCCCAAGTTATCATCAGTGAGTTCATCCCTTCTTTTTTTCCTTTTTGAATGAAACATTGTTTTAGTGGTTTGAACTTAGTCCAGAAGGGTGATGTAAGTAACAGTCGATACTTTTGAGAGTACAAACAGTGATAACTCCTTGGTCTGATTTAGTTTATATGATAAACTGACAAGTTTCCCTGCGATAGACTGGCAACCTGTCCAGTATATAGCCTGCCCCGCGCCAAGTAAATGCTGGGATAGGGTCCAGCTCCCCCCATGACCCTGAATTGGTATAGAAAATGTTTCAATCTGCTCGGTTCTGACTCACATTAATCTGAAACTAAAATGATTGAACATAGGTGAAATATCAGGTCACTGTCTTCTCTTTGAACAGCATCATCCGCTGGTTCATCAAAGAACTGGGACTCAAGCTGAATCCTTTCATCATGGACGACATGAACACCTTCTATCTGGTTCATGGTCTGCGGAAGAAGACCTATGCAGTGAAGGCGAACCCCAACATCCTCAAGTACAAGCTGCCTAAACGGGAGCGGGGGAAGTCTGCAGATAAGCTGCTGGAGGATGCTCTGAAGAAGGTACGTGAGGATGGACAGGGACATAATGTTGGTGAAAAATCACCAAACTAGCGTTGAAAGTGATTCTTTCTTCCTGAAATATCGTTTAGCTTCAAATTAAATGTGTCTTTAGCATGCATACAGCATTGTAGTCACTTCTAATCTTTTCTTTCAGGTAAAATACGTGGTGGAAGCTTGGGGCTGTAAAGCTATGCTGGAGAAATACGACCACCTGTCTGTGAAGGTAACACAAAAACCAGTTCTTCAAGATCGTTTGAGTTTAAGGTTTATCTTGGCTCTGTATGGACGATGTCGGTGTGGGATTTACAGGAATATCTGAGAGGTGAAGGTGGTCTGAGTGCAGAGGCCGTGAGGATGATCGGGGATTTGCTCAATGAGCAGAGTCTCATGCATCTGGCACTGACCGAGATGCTGTATGTAGAAAGCGATGTCAGCGACAGCACAACGTAAGATCAGTTTATCTTTTATGCATTTACATTCATACAGAAAGACATATTTACTTTAGATGTTTTTTTTAAAGCATAGAAGAAGAGTTTGTGGCGGTTCTGTCCTTACAGCAACATCCCTGGTGTTTCCCTCTGTTGTAGCGACGTAAATTATTAAAGTTATAAAAACTTGGAAGACAGTTCAGAGGGTTTGGTTGGTTTACATTTCATACATGATGTTTGTAGAAGTTTTGCAGGACCATTTGTTGCTTCTGTTTATGATATAAATTCTTCATAAACAGTTGGGAGAGATTTTGATTTCTTTTTCTAATGTCGTGGCAAAACATTTGATTCGACAGTTATTTGTCTAGCCCCGTCCTTTAAAACCCTTCAGACCTGCAGAACTACCTAAGGTGACATTCCACGTCCCTAGGGATAGCTTCTGCACTCAAGGATCAGACCACCAAGGTCTCCAAAGCCACTGCCCAACTCACATTGCACCCAATCCCCATGGACACAGAATCGCAGAATTGGCGGTGGGAAGAGTGGTTCAGGGTAGAGCAGCTGCTTCTCCAAACCAAGAGGAGCCAGATGGGATGGTTAGGATGCCTCCTGGAGAGGTTTTTCTGGGCACACCCCACTTGAAGGAGACCAAGAGATCCAGGCCAGAAGGGACTTTGTCTCTCGGCTCGCTTGGAACACCACCGGGGAAGCTGGAAGAAATGGCCAGGAAGAGGGAAGTCTGGATTTCTCTGCAGACTACCCCCCCCCCAACCCAACCCTAGATAAGCATTGTGGAATGGATGGATGGATATATGAACTGTGTTTTATTTTGTCCTCATTGAGGAATAAATTTAGGGTTTTTCTTTCTACTTATTTATTTCTCCATTTGGCTATGTAGATGGTTAGCGCCATTGCCTCTGAGCAAGAAGGTCATTGGTTCAAGCCTGGTGGATTGTTATCTCGTTGTGTTTTATCAGATCTTTTTTTTTTTACAGTAATTTGATAGTTTTTTGTTGTGATGTTTCTCTCAACATTTTAAATAAGTCTTAACTTGGGTTTTCTTAGCTTGTTTGTATGTTTTTTATTTATCTTTTAACTTGTGTGATTTTATTCTGTGAGGTTCTTCTTTAAAGATGAATTTCAGCTGCTTTGCAATGGACCATAAAATTTTTCTAAGTCTAAGTTAGTATCATGTTTTTAAGATTTCTCGAAACATTTTAATGGCTGTGCTTTTGAGGCATGTTTTCTTAAATATAATTTAGTTTTGTTACAGTTTTATGCTTTTTATATCTGTTGTGTTTTGCCCATTTAGACCACTGCATCATTCCCCTGAATGTAATATCCAAACAATGTCACAATCTACTTCAAAATACATACTTGTGTGTGTATTTTGCAGGTACGATGAAATAATTGGAGGGACGGACCTTCTTGCCAAAGCTTTTCTGTCTGTTCTGGAAGTCCCAATTCTCCTCAAATCCAAAGTCAAACGCATCGACCATTCACATAAGGGCGTAACTGTGTGGTACGAGAAAGATCACGATTGCTCTCTGAAACCCATTGATGCTGATGTCGTCCTGGTAACGACCACAGCTAAAGCGGCCCTCTTCATAGACTTTGAGCGTCCTCTATCCATCAGAAAGATGGAGGCCATGCGGGCGGTGCACTACGAAAGCTCCACCAAAATCATCCTCATCTTCAGTGAGAAGTTCTGGGAGAAAGACGGCATCCGAGGAGGGAAGAGCATCACAGACGGACCCTCTCGATACATTTACTACCCCAGCCACAGTTTTCCATCAAATAAAACCATCGGTGTCCTCCTGGCTTCCTACACCTGGTCTGATGACTCCCTCCTCTTTCAAGGTGCAAGCGATGAAGACCTGAAAGAGCTGGCTCTCAGGGATTTAGTGCAGATCCACGGTGAAGACATCAGGTCAAAGTGTATTGGCGTGGTGGTGAAAAGGTGGAGCGTAGATCCGTACAGCTTGGGGGCCTTCGCTTTGTTCACACCTTACCAGCATTTAGAGTACTCTGCAGAGCTCTTCAGGCCTGAAGGCAGGGTGCACTTTGCTGGTGAACACACAGCTTTTCCTCACGCTTGGATCGAGACATCTATGAAATCTGCTATCAGGGCAGCAATAAATATCAACGAACAAGCACCAAAGGATACAACCAGAACTCCACACCAGCATGAGCTCTAAGGTCCGACACCTACACTGAAGCAATGAAATGTGTTTTTGTTTGCTGAAAAATGAAGGGATATTGCTCTTTTGGCAGGTGGTTGCATTAGTTCAAGCACTGCTTGAACATATACTCCTGGGAAAACTGGCAGCTGCCTGCTGTTTTGCACTTCTGAATAATGTTAGTAATAATGTTAGTCTTTGTGGGATGATGAGCTCTAGTTTCTTTCTATTCCATTCTCTTTTCTCATGCCTTTGAGTTTTTTGAGATACTCGCTACTGGAGTGAAAATCATTTATTCTATTGCCGAAATTGTTTAAGAATATGTATATTTCCACACTGACAGCGCCCAGTTCTCTTGTCACTTTCTGGTTCAAACATGTATTGATGTGTTTCCTTTAATCTTAGAATAATAAATAATAGTTGAAAATAAATGCAATTTTGTCTCATGATTGTTTGTTTTAATTAAATTGCACCATGTTTCTGGTTTATTGTGCATTTACTGAGAAGTTTTCCGGCTTCAACAACAAGTAAATAACCCAAATTTTTAATCAAGTTTATTTTTAAAGATCTGGTTGATTGAAGTTGAATATTGTTCATAAAGATGTGGAGAAAGGTGGCTTGTGATGGCTGTATTGGGATTAAAAGGAGACAAGTCAAGGCACGCCAGAGTTTCCAATGATCTGTTCTTCAGATTTGTAAATCATCATACTCCAGTTGGCCAGGTACCCTTGCTTTGTGGGTAAATGAATGATTGTGGTGAGAAAATTTTGATGACAATGAGTCTGAGCATCCTTTGACAGAAATATTAATAATAGATACTTTACATTAAGGCTTTTTTATGCTCATATGACAGATGACTGATACAACATTATATTTGAAAGTGTGTGGTTTTTCCTGATGTAATTCTTACATTTTAAAACCAGTGTTAGAACAATATCAGTCTGACTTCCTGTGCTGATGTCCTACTTCTGTAAACGGAAAATGTAGAATAATGCAAAAAGGAAATTTCCCTGCCGAGAGTATCATTTACTTTATTGGTTGGGTGATATGCAAAATTCTCAGTGTGCTTCTGCTCTGTCATTAAAAAAGCACAGACATACACACATCATAAATCACAGGAGAGCACAGGAGATCATAAATCACTGCTGAGGTGAGTGCAAAGTGCAGATTTAGATGAGCTGTTATAGTCTTAGTCATTTCTTATTGAAAAGTTGTATTGATGATTCTCTTTAGGTGTTCTGGAGGTTTCTGTTGCTGTAAGATATCCACAGGAAAACAAAATAAAGCTGCTAAATGCTTAAATTTACTTCATATTTAATTTCATTGTACGAACCCAGACATTCTGCGCTGAAGATTATTGATGTTTGGTTTGTGAAGCTTTGTAAAGTTGACATTCCTTCTGACAATACGTAGGCGTCCTGGCATCAAGGATATAAAATTATGAGGAGTTAGAGATTCTTTTAATTCTATTTCCTCCTTAAAAAAACATTTTGAGGTGTTTGGCACATTTTTTTTATTTAAAAGTTCTCCAACCTTCTCTGTTGGTGACAGGTTATACCTCTTTTCTTTTGGCCATGCCTTTTGTAATGTGAGCAGGATCTAATTTTGTATTGTCCCTGAAACAGATGTGGTCTGAAAGGTAGCATGTTGCTTTATAGTCTCCTTTCTGCATTAATGGTGCCATCGCAGAAATGGAAAGGCAATGATGCAACACAGAGCCTGGCTTTTGGACTGTCTGGTTGTTAAATTTTGCTTTTTTCTCCACTTCTACTGGTAAAGACCTGAAATAATGATTGCTTTGACCAATATCCATGTTTCCACTGTGTGACCCTTCCAAGCTATGCATGATCATTTGGAAAGCTGGTTTTTGTCATGATGAAGGGTTGAAACTGGGAGAAAGAGATGCTTAATGTGGACATGGATTGCATTGAATCAGTCCAGCATTCAGCATTTAAAACTGGATGGCAGTAAAGTTCACAAGTTTCATTCAGCTGAGCAGCAAGAATTCAGTTGAGTTAAAGCCGATAGTTTGTCTACTAAACTAAAAGTTATTTTCTTTGTTCTTCTTTACTTCAGTCCTTCTTCATCCTCATGGCTACAGACATAACAAATATGTCCTCCAATGCCTCTAATACCTCTTTGGATTCACCCATCTACTGCTTTGAATCCACGTTGAACGTTTACATTTTCACCACTTGTTTCACCATCAACAGCTCCTTCATCCCCCTCTTCATCTTTGTCCTCTATACGGGCTACCAGAGATGGAAGAAACAGCATTCTTGTTCCACCATGACGACAACGAGCAACTTGGACATCTTCACATACAACGGGGTTGTCCTGGAGTTCATCTTCCTCTTGGCATGTTGCTTTTATTGCTATGGCATGTGGACAAATATTCGAATCATGGTAGG
This sequence comes from Leptatherina wallacei, assembly GCA_028567055.1. NCBI lineage: Eukaryota > Metazoa > Chordata > Actinopteri > Atheriniformes > Atherinidae > Leptatherina > Leptatherina wallacei. Next base: position 1,527,918 of record JAOXYM010000005.1, on the reverse strand, counting down.
GGTTGGGCGTGACATATTTTACTTCACTTCCCCTGGACAGTCTTTGTTTCATGTGCTGACATGTGTGGAGCACTACCTGGCTGTGGTTCACCCCATCACCTACCGGAGTCTGAGACAGGTGGGGTGGGTCAGAGTCAGAAACATCTGCATCGGTTGTGTCTGGTTGCTATGCTTCACAGTCCTCATCATCACCAAAGTCTTCAACAAATCGACTGCCATTACCGTGCAATCCTGCATCTTGGTTTTCTTTCTCTGCATCGTCTCTTTCTGCAGCGTCTCAGTTATCCAGATTTTGATTCGTTCCGGGCCGGGGAACAGGGGTAGGGACAGGGAACGTGTTGACCAATCAAAGCAGAGGGCTTTCTACACCATCACAGTCATAATGGGGGTTCTTTGGCTCAGGTTTGTGGGGGTCCTGATCTCCAGTATGTTGTCGAATGAAAGGCTCACACCCAGTAAGTGTGCAGTGGTTTTATCTGCAGCTTGGTTAGTGATGCCTGGCAGTCTGGTGTTGCCTCTGCTGTTCCTGCACAGGGCAGGAAAACTAGCAGGCTGCAAACGCAGCACCGAGTCAGGATGAAAGTTGTGGGTTTGAAATATTAAATCCACCTGTTTGAATAATTTGAGCACACATTCATAAAGGACCCCAGCTTTTACAACTTACAAACAATCTGTATGAGAGTATCTTTGTCACACTTGTCTGATTTCCTTTCATGACCTGGGAGAATCAAAGTAGCAGCATGAGAGCTGTAGAGCTGCTCAGATTCTCCCAAAAAAAAACAAGGGGAAGTAGATGCTATGCTTCTTTGAGGATCTCTGTTAGGATAGATATACAGTGCGTACCATGTTTTATGAGGGATAGGATATAACTGCATCACACAAAAACAACATGTTTTGGACATACAAATACAATTAATAATTTTATTGCATACACTGCTACAGAATTGCCTGGGTATAGATCATGGGAGGTAGATATACCTCTACGAACAGAGAATTTTAATTG
>JAOXYM010000005.1:1516633-1526815 GCA_028567055.1 Leptatherina wallacei | reverse complement strand
CAACTTACAAACAATCTGTATGAGAGTATCTTTGTCACACTTGTCTGATTTCCTTTCATGACCTGGGAGAATCAAAGCAGCAGCATGAGAGCTGTAGAGCTGCTCAGATTCTCCAAAAAAAACAAGGGGAAGTAGATGCTATGCTTCTTTGAGGATCTCTGTTAGGATAGATATACAGTGCGTACCATGCTTTATGAAGGATAGGATATAACTGCATCACAAAAAAACAACATGTTTTGGACATACAAATACAATAAATGATCTTATTGCATACACTGCTACAGAACTGCCTGGGTATAGATCATGGGAGGTAGATATACCTCTACGAACAGAGAATTTTAATTGGGAGGTGGTGTGGAATAATGTATTTAGGTCCTCCAAATACCCAAATCATCAATTAATCCACTACAAAATCTGCCACAGGACTTATTTAACACCACGCAAAAGGCATTTATTAGGTCTGACGCCCACCCCCTACTGTACATTATGTAGTCAGGGCATCATGGGTACATTGATACATGTTTTATGGGAGTATCCAGATGTACAAAGATTTTGGGTTAAAGTTGTGGATAAGATGTCCGATCTGGTGGGGAGGAAGCTCCCACTGGAGCCTGCACTTCTTCTAAATGACGACTCCCGGTTCAAAATCACTGAGATAGAGCGTTAACTCTGCTTTGCTGGCTTGACCGCAGTGAAAAAACTTGTTCTGAAGTGGCTTCCACTACACCAGTTATCAATAAAACACTGGCTACAAGCGCTTCTTGAGGTGATTTACCTGAAGTGGTCATCAGCCCGTAGAAATGGTGCCAAGCTAAGAACGTTGGTGATGTGGGAAAAGGCTGCAGAGGATGTAAAAAACTATTATCGTGACTTTTGTGTTTTTCATCTGTGGTCATTCGGTATGTCCAGTTTGCAATCCTGATCATGACTCTGGCCTAATCTGTGTGTTCCATAAGGGAGGGGGATGTGGGAGGAATGTGTAGTGCATATTGCTTATGTTTAATGTAATCCATGGAATTAATGCAACTACAATATTGTTATTGTATTGTTGCAAATTGAACAAATAAATATAAATTTGATGGCAAAAAAATACAGTTAACCTTTTATAAGGTAGATTGATGATGAAAATAATTCTTTTTCCAACTAATTTTAGTTGTGTCATGTGACAGCCAAGTTAATGGCTATATCTGTGTTTAAAACCAATGATCCTGGCGGCTGCTGCTGCAGCGTGACAGAGAGCTCAATAGTCAGGGATTATTTTAGCAAAAAACCACGTCTGCACCAAGTTCACCTGCCGCAAAGCAACAACGATGCAGTTTATCACTTTCTTTAAGATTAACTTGTACTGTGTGTTGAAATTAAAAAGATTTTGTGAAGTATTTATTTGTGTGAAATTTATCACTTTTCTTCCATAATATCATGTACTGACATCAAACTGCAATTTATCATGTTCATATGATTTTTACCAACTAAGAGCATTCCAGTTAAAGCACAAAGTCTCTCAAGTTCACTCAATGCATTTCTTTCAGGTAACATGTTTGCAAGTTTTTGTGTTTTTTCTTACTAAAGCTAACTTGTTAGATTTGTGGAAAAAATGATTAAATAAACATTGCTTAAAATGTATCTCTACCACATGAAAATCAAATCAATCGGTTTTATATCTATAACACCACTACATCTAGAACAGGTGCATAGATTTCTTGATTCTCAACGGCAGGACGTCACGTTTCATAGAGTAACAGATTGTAAGAAAGAGTTTGTATCTCACACAAAATACCAGTATGATTGTTAATAGGTTTTCTTGCCTCAGTAGAATAGTGGCTTTTATTCTACAACCTTTTTTAAGCTGTGGTTTACTTAAAGTCTTATTCAAAAATGGCTCATCATCAAACTTTCAGCACAGATGAATTAAAAATAAAGTTGAAAAGAAATGTCTTTTATACCGCAGACTGTTGTCTAATATTTTAAAACACTGAATACGAGAGACTTAAGATTCAAGAGTCGTATTTATTTGTGAAATTGTAGCAATGTGTGTTTAATATCATTAATTTGTGGTTACACTTTGAAAGGCAGAAAAATAAATAAATCATATTGTAAGACCACGCTCACAACTATAAAACTTACACACTCTTAAAGAAAATATTGAATTTACAACTTATTTATACACCACAGTTCAGTTCAGAAAGACAATAGTCATCATATAATGTCTTCAAGAGGTTACATATTTTTTTAAGCCACCATAACTTAAAAAGAAAACTGGGCCCAAAATCAATCTCTGTGGTACACCAAACGTTACTTTTTCAAACCTTGCATATCAATTACTCACATTAGAATAATTTAATATAAAAAGGTTTTAAATTTAATGATTTAATTTGTTGCTACTAAACTTGAAACTCCATAACCACTAACCCTAACCCTTCATGGCATATTTTTTTCCACAACATACATGATTTGATGTACAGGTTTTGGCCTCAATTTGGGGAAAAGCTTTAATTGAGAGTCTTCTGTTGATCTCTTTAACCAGTAAATGTTTAACTACAAAACAATGTCTTCAATTTTTTATTATCAAAAGGAGAAAATTGAAACCGCATGAAAAAGAGCGAGGCTTAAGTTTTTTTTTATATTTCACAGAAATTGAACAAACAAATAAATTAGAATTTTAACATGAACAAATAAATTTGAAAAGAAAAGCAGGTTGATTTTAGTAAACAGTACAGACTTTTACCAACCACAAATTAAAATTACCCTTAAAACTACAAATGCCATGCATGATAGCTCATCTGTTTTCGGCATGGAGACTGAAATTCACCCAAAGATCCCTTCTGACAAAGCTCCGTTTAAAGGTAAATTATAGTAAATAACAAATAACTGTTTTGTTGTATGCTTCAAGTCTAATTGTAATGATTATTACTTCATTAATGAACCACAAATTCACTCTTTACAGGGGTGTTAGGGATGATGGACTGGATTTATGATTTTTTAAGGAATCAGATGAGGTAATTTCAAATTGAGGTGTGCCGCAGGGTTGTGTCTCATCACCTCTTTCATTTCCCGTTTATGCAAATGAAATGAGAAGGCAAAGCAGTCATTTTCAACTTTTTAAATATGCAAATGTATATTAGTGGCTTTCTTTTATCAAAATGAACATGACTGACTATGTTGCTCATCCCCCAATATAACTGTCCCTACCCTGATTCAGTACTTTGTTTACATCCTGGTATCTTTCCGGTTCTGTGTAGAAACAGCAGAGGTAATACCAAAGAACTGGGCAACGTGAACCATAACCCACATGCTAATGCCATACACTGAACTGTGTGACTTCTTAAATTCACAGTTAATGAGAACAAAAAATAGCAAACCAGATTGCCTCCAAATCTAAAGAACAACACTCCCAGTATGACTATGACGGTTTTGAAAGCCTTCTGCTTTGATTGGTCAACCTGCATCCTGCCTTGACCAACTTTCCCTGGTCGCGGGCAGATCAAAACCCAGAGAACGGAAAGACTACAAAAAGTTACCGTGATTAAACAACCCACCATTATACAAGCCGGGAAAATACTGAACTCAGGATATAAAAGGCTCCATGTCAGCAATCCTGTTCCTGCAAAGCACATCAGCCAAATAAGCCCAGTGCTGATGTTTCTGATGCGAAGTCTACGCTCCTGACCCAGTGTCATGTAGGTGATGGGCCAAACAACAGCCAGGTAGCGCTCCACACAGGTCAGGAGGGGTAACAACATTTGTGCGTTCCAAGGAAAAAAGGATATCTGCAGCTCCACAAATTTCATTGAACGGAGGTCAGTTATGTTTGCAATGATGCCAGCGATTGCTCCTGATACTCCAATCAGCTCCATGACAGCCATGTTATAGGTGAAGAAATCAGAGTGGCTCATGGCTGTCACCGAGGAGCGATTACATTTCCATTGCTGGAATCCCAGACAGAGGATAGCAACAGACAGCGGGAGGATGAGGAAAACGTAAGTACATTTGTAGACTAGGCTGATGCACCCAGCGGGGATTATATCAGAGCATAAGATGTAAAGTGAGGCTGGGTTGATGGAGTCATTAGTGGGAGCCGGGAAGTTGACAGACATTTTCTACAGTTGAGACCTAAAAAAAAACAAAAAAAAAACATAGATTTGAATTTACAAAGATAAAATTTTGTCCATCTATATATTAACAGTAGCCCACAGCATGGTTAGATGAACAATTCAATTTAATTTCCTTCAATTCAATACATACCATATATACCATGCATACCAACTAACAGTCATTTAAGTACACTATGCAAAAACTTCACAAATCATCAATACCGATGGGTATTAAAGTTAATTGATACAATACAGATTATGATTTATACTCAATATTAAAATCACATTGGTACATAGACCCCTGGATCAAATAAGAGGTTTTATAAACTGATCTATGGCCCAACTCTCTGCATTGGTGTCACAGAGTTGGGCCAGATGAAATGTCAGAATGGGTCTCATTGTTACTATAATGTGGAAATCATTTCCATTTCATACCACAGAAGAAATGTTGAACAAATGCTGTTAGATCTAAAATGGGGGTTCCCCAAATCCGGTCCTCCAGATCAACTATCCTGCAACTTTTAGATGCATCCCTTCTCCAACACACCTGGATCAAATGATTAGCTGAGAGAATTCAGCCATATGAAGGCTGTACTTGTGGATTATACTGTAGTTTGCTTCCTTGATCTGCATCCGAGTCGGGTTGCTCCCCCCCCCAAAATAAAACAAACAAACCGGACTATCCAAGTAAATGATCTGATTCAGAAGGGCTGGTGCAAACACACCTTCAATGTTTTGCAAAGAACTCGTCAAATCTTAAATTCGAAAGGTTCTTTTCAACATATTGCAAGTACAGACTCCCTAAACTTTGTTCCCACAACAACAACTTTTCCTCAGCGGCTGCTTGACACTCTGAAAATCTAAACAATTAGTGCCCACCAAGAAAGAAAAAGCTTTTTCAGCCCCTGCTTCCTCAGCTTGAACATCTTTTAACAATAGTCTTTAATAACAATGTCCTCAAATAATTTTGAGTGAAAAAGGGCTGATTTTATTTTAACATCTAAAGGATTTGGGGCTCTGCTACAAGATTATTTAACTTATCAAACGGAATAAAATCAAACTAGTTGCTGTTGTCAACACTAAGATAAATTCCCACCTTACCTAAAGGGCTGGTCAACGAGCTGCCTTCTGTGCCTTCTGACTGAAATGTGGTTGTGTAAGGTGTCATGTAGTGCAGGTAAAACCTCTCAGTATGGAAATTATTCCCGCCTCATTGGGCAGTTAGAGCAGTGGTGAGGATGTCATGCCTGTCCCTAATGCAGTCAGCGTAGGAGGTTTGAACTTATGCAAATCTAGAAATTGGACCGATTTTGGGTCACAATGACATGAAAAAGTGTAATTAAAGCTGAAAGTGACAAGGATCCGCATGCAGACTTTAAGGGGCAAGCAGAGTCAGGGAATAAGTGAACTTTGATCTATAACAGAGCTAAAGACTCCAGAGTGGCAGCAAGTTCAAACATAATCCGGTTGTCGAGGTGCAGGACCTGGTTAATGAAGGAGAATGAAGAAAATTTACAGTGGCCCTTTTTTTTCTTTTGAATCTTTTTTAAGCTTCAATGAATAAACAATTATTGATTAGCATGACGGATTACTTTGGGTTTGTATTTCAAATGGTTCCTATCCCTATTACAAGCTAAAAACTACTTGGTTGATGTGAAGTATTAAAAATGAGATTATTGAGGTTAATAAAGACCATATTGTTTAAAACAGACCCCATAAGTTATTTTTTTCTTGGATTTCTGCTTGCTGAATCCTGAAGATATGATATAAACATGACGCCATTGAAAGTTGTCTTCAATGGCACGAACTAATGATTTTATAAAATAATCATATTTTGTGTAAATGTTTAATTTTGGGTAGTTTCCATTATTGAAGGATCATTTCTGATATTATTTTCCTTTTTCTCAATTTAGTGTTTTTTTTTTATTCCTATAGTTGTTTTTATTGGTGATTTTATTGGACGGTCATGTTTGGTGTCTGCGAGTGGATTTTATTGTTGTCTTGAGGACCCAGTAGGACCAATAAGATTACTTTAACTTGAAAGAAAAATAATAAAACAATCTTCATAATCAGTGCAGTTTTCTTTTATGTAGCTATTCTATCTTTTCCTATGAGCGTGGGGTAGACAGAGAGTCCCCAGTTTCCAGTCTGGGGAGCAACATATCAGGTCTAGTCCAGAGTTAAAACTGATAGAGATCATTTTAAGGTCTTGTTTGGTTAATCTGTATAGTTCACATGTCCCAGAGAAAGACCTGCTCATGCATCAGTCCATGGAAATATTTGTCACAATTCAAATAGCCTGTAAACTAAAACTGCTGCTTATTCAAATCAGAGCACCTGTGTTTTCTCACACAATGCCATTCATAAAGCTCATCCAGCTCACCTCCAGGGCTGCTGTCGCTTTGTTGGCACTTTAATCACGGAAAATGTGGAATAATGCAAAAATGAGATTTGCCTACTCCTGATCATTTACAGTCACAGAGTCATTTATTGATTTTGTCACATGCAAAAACATTAAAGTCCTCTTGCCATCTGTCTCTGTAACACATTAGAAAACACACACACTGACCAAATATTATTTAACAGCTGCTGAGTTTGGAGACACAATTAAATGACACTGCAGGGAAAGGTGAGTCCAGTTTCATTACTAAAACTTTTGTCAAAAAACTTTGGAATTGTTAATTTTTCTGTCATTATGCAGCAACATTGAAACATCATAAAAATCATGTTTTTTATTCACTGTTCAAAGTTTTTTTGTATGCCCTGCATTAAAAACCCAGCACCATGCACACGGATGTCTCCTCCTGATTACTGAAGAAAATAAATGAGGAATGTAAAGTTGTATTTGTTCAGGGTTATTTTATAAAACATGTTTTATTATTTTAGAGAATCCATGTGAATGAAATATAATGAGTGCAAATAATAACATGTTTCTGCTTTATGAATAGAATATAGAATTAATATTGATATTTCTGTAAATACCACTTTTTGATTTAAAAGAAACGATAAATTCCTGTTTCATTATAAACATTACAAAGTATCAGATATTTGGATTAATTGTTATTGCATTGTACCACTGACATATAAAGTTGGAACATGGGCATGTTTACCACTGTTGCATCACTATATCTTTATTACATATTCGATTTCAACCTAATCATCGAATAAAAATAAAACATTTTTTTTTACATGTCACTTTAAAGAACGTCAGATAGACAAAACAAATGTTAGAACAAAAATGAAAACCTTACACTTGGTTTCACCCAGTAATGTAACCTATGATGTCACCAATAGATAGAAACCAGCAAGTGTTTGCACGGAGGGTCTGAAACAATAGTGAGCTACTCGATTTAACTAAAACTAGTTAATGTTGTGATATAACACTGACCTCCGAAAAAAAAACAGGATAGTTAGAGAATCGATGACGATGGTAAACTGATGGTAACTGTTAAGTTTAGGGTAAATGTGAAATGTTTGCTTTCTTACACAATCAGAGAAAACCCTTTAAAATCCTAAAATATACTAAACTTATTTATGTTTCTTGTCTTGGAGTTGATGATGGCTCACCACGGCCACCAGATGTCAGTATTGCATGGTATTTATTTTTAAGGAGCTGCTAACTTGTTGGAGACAACGTCACTCACAAGGTGTAAATAAATAGACATGAATGAAGGATTTTCCACTTTTAATGTCTGGAGACCTGATTTATGTTTTCATAGGAAGTCAGTAAAGAATATAAAATAATTCAATTTAAGATTGATGAAAAGTTGTTAATGTCTAAATCTTTCATTGATAAAAGCATTTGAATGTCTTTGCCTTCTGCTTGTCCATCAGTCCTTCTGTCCCTCTGTTTCTCCCCTTCCTCTTTAGACCGATACAGAGATGTCCGATAACTCCTCCAGTCCTCTCATCGCCTGCTTAGAATCCGGACCAGGATTATTCATTTTCACAGTCTTCTCCATCTCCAACATATTCCTAATCCCTCTCTTCATCTTCATCCTCCACATGGGTTACCAGCGATGCCGTAAGCGGGGCTCTGTTTCCATGACGACAAGCCACTCTGACATCTTTACCTACAACGTGATCGTCCTGGAGCTGGCCAGCCTGGTGGGGTGTTGCCTCTACTGTTGTGGTGGTTTTATGAATATTCCCGGTATGATATGTGTGGGGGTGGACATTTTCTCCTTCACTTCACCTGGACAGTCTCTGTTTCATGTCCTCACCTGTGTGGAGCGCTACCTGGCGGTGGTTCATCCCATCACCTACCTGGGCCTGAGACGGGAAAGAGGGGTCAGAATGAGGAACATGGCTACCGGGTTTGTCTGGTTGCTATCCCTCGCTACGTTAGGCTACGCTAAGGTCTCCAGCCAATCTACATTTATTCTAAGCTGCTGTTTAATCGTTAGCTTGATCATTATCGTCACTTTCTGCAGCTTCTCAGTTCTCTGGATTCTGATTCGTCCTGGGCCGGGAAAGGGGGGAGGGGATAGGGACAGCGTTGACCAATCAAAGCAGAGGGCTTTCTACACCATCTCAGTCATAATGGGAGTTCTCTGGCTGAGGTTCGGGGGGGTGCTGGTTGGTGGTTTGATATCCCGTGTGAGACTGACTGACATATCGTGTGCGGTAGGGTCGTCTGTAGCCTTCTTCACCATACCCGGCAGTCTGGTGCTGCCTCTGCTGTTTCTACACAGAGCAGGAAAACTACCAGGCTGTAAACGCGCCACATAGACCGCTCACCTGCTGGGTATCGGGTCAGTAAAATACACCTTACATGTGTAAAAACTTTAACAAGCATTGTTGGTTTTTAATCAGCCAGGTTCCTACTAAATAAACAGAGCCGGTTACCTTGGCAACGCGTCATAACGTATTAATAATTCATTTAATATTTATTTAATTCGTATGTGACCATGGTATAAGCAGGATAATGCCCTTCGAGGTGTCCATTATCAGTGTTGGACGGTTCCCACCTCCGCGTCATCCATTCATTTCTGATAATGGACATTATCCCTTACATAATTTCATTATTTCCCTGTGGGATTATTAACTCAGGCAGGAAGAACTTTTTTATTGGCATACGTTCATTAACAAAGCTGCTGCCGGTCTGCTTCAACATTTGGTCTATTCCTTTAAATTAGAAGTTATTACTCTAAACAAAGGGTATTAATTTGCATCTTCTAAATCTTTTATATATAAAAAAGAAAGAGTGTAAAACTCTGCATATGGTTAAAATCCTCAGACAGGTTCATATTGCTGCTGATTTGCTGATGGACAGAAAATAAACCCGACTGTATGTTATCATGTTTGGCTTCCTGTACCATGCAGAATTAAAACCAAGAGGGGACGTGATGCAATCCATCAGTCTGAGGTGGTTTTTGCTGTGAGTGGGGCCACATACAAATTATGTAAAGTGAATTTAAATTAAACTTATCTAGTCTGTGCAGAGTGCAGACTGATGTGGACACATGGGCACTGCCTGGAGGGGGAGCAGTTTACTCCAGAGCATTTCGTAAACCTCACATGAAAAATTAAATTAAAAAAAGTCAGGGAACTGGTTTTTTTCCCTTTTTTCTGATAATTATTAGTGTCTTATATTAACATGTTTGTTATATTTGTCTAAATTATGATTCTGATACATGTTGGTTTTGGGGGTGCAGGTATTTTTTTGTATTAACTATGCTGTAATACTGTAGACTATAATATAATACTTTGTATACTAATGTTGTAAAGACTTGAATAACTTGTGCTGATCTCAGTTTCATCTTATTTTTATTGGGTCAATCTTGTTTAAGAAATCACAAAATTATCTTTCGGAATTTCTTTTATTTCTTTTGGGTTAAGTCAGAGTCAAATGTGGGATAGAAATGAGGACGAGATGAAAATAAATTATAAATGTTTGTGAAATGCTACTTTTCCCTTTGAAGATTGATGATATATGTTACAAAATGTAGATATATTTGAATAAATGTGTGAAAACATGTTTTTATTACAGACTGACTGTCTTATTATTATTAGAATTTCCCTTGGGATCAATAAAGTATCTATCTATCTATCTATCTATCTATCTATCTATCTATCTATCTATCTATCT
>JAOXYM010000005.1:1367838-1379083 GCA_028567055.1 Leptatherina wallacei | reverse complement strand
GTCAGGTGTGTTGGAGCAGAGACACATTGAAAACCTGCAGGATTCCGGCCCTCGAGGACCGGAGTTTGACACCCCTGGTTTAGATGATTTTAAGTGGATATTTGGTCTGAGCAGTGCTCTTCTTCATCGCAGTCTGAACCCTCTTAGGCAAACTTTCTTGTCATTTCTTTCGGAAGTCTTCAGGAACAGTTCTACAAGGTTCTTGAAGGAGCTCTTCTCTGATTGTTTCTGCCTTTTGTTTCATTCTCTGTCCAGATGATCCCAAACTACATTCATAATGTTGCCTTCCGGGTTCTGGGATCCATCCCTCCATCAGACCTGTTACCGCTGATCTTCAGTTCTTGTGTCATGTGACATACCTCAGCCTTCTCTCCCTGATTACCTTCCTTGAGCATGGCTTCTTGACAGCCACGTTTCCATGGAGACCTTTTTTGATGAGGCTTTGGTCAACAGTATATGGATCGACTGAAGGTCCAGATGCATTTCTCAGGTCCTGGTTCAGGTCTTTGTTGGATTTGTTCCTATTTCTTAAGGACGGACCTTTTTTTTGTCCTCCGCTTGTCCGGTTTCCTCAAAAAGCTAACATCTCTTTGAGAATCACCTTATTGCTATTATAAAGAAACAACGAGAACTAGTTTCTTTATTTGATCTTATTTGTTTTAATTGGTCTTATTGAGTTGGATTTTAGTTGTTTTTATGTTTATATGTTTATACTTATATCTGATGTTTTGATCCATTTCATGTTTTTTGGTAATGTGCAGCTCTGTTTCTGCTGTTGTTGTTTTAAACTGCTTTATAAATAAAGGTGGTATGGTTCATCGCCCGAGTTGGGAGACTTTTTATGTATAAATGATTCATCGGTCAGAGTTAAGGCTGAGACCAAGCTAACTAACAAAAAAAGCACATTCTTCATAACATGGTAAGGTATGACGAATGGGCTGAAAATGAGTGAAAAAGCAGCCAATGCCCTGAGAAAAATACTCAAAAAGACCTTCAGAAAGCCGGAGAACTGTTGCTCAAGAACACTAAAAGAATTCAAGAAGGCCTGGAAGTAAAACATAAAGAGATAAGAGGCGTGGATGAAGACTTTTTGCACAGGAGAAAAATGTAAAAAGGCTGTAAAAAGTGGAATAATGTATCAGTCACGTTACTCTGTGCATGCTCTCGGCTTTTCTCTGTAAAACAGCAGGAAACGTTATAAATCCAGTTATCCCAGTGATCTGTGTAATATGTTCCACTTCTTACCCAGTCGTCATCTGCACACAGAGGGGTGTGTGATTTAGCTGAGCACTGCCGCATCCTGGATGCCCGGGTGAGGCTGGGGGAATCTTTTTTCTGCTGTTTGAGCCTTGCACACACTGCAGAGGAAAGAAAAACAGGACTGAGGATGAGTTACCTTCAACTGAGCTCTAATTCAAACATGATAAACTAAAACCGGGGCATGTTTGTTTTCTCTGTGCTTGCTTTGTGTTATTTGAGTGACTTTTGGACGGCTCAAAGCTCATGTTTGCGTTTATTGTCCAACTTCTTTTGACCCTGCAGCAGGAAAATCTGTAAAAGCGTTACAACTCTCTCATGGCTGCTTCTCAGAAGCTTGTTTTGGTGGTCCTCTTTTCTCTGTGTTTCCTCTGCACAGGTTTAATTGTTTCTATGTGAGGGCTGGAGCATAAGCAGAGGAAGAATCAGCCATGATCTTATTGAAACAGTTGTTGCTGCCCTTTAAGGTTTAAAGGTCCTTTAAAAACTTTTTGGAGTTTATCATTCAATTTCTCCAATTTGCAATGAATTCAGTTACACTTCCTGTAACTCCAATTAAAATTTAATTGAACATCCTGTCAATCAAATTCAAAATCATTCGATGAATTGAATTAGATTCTTTAATTCTGAATTTTGTACAAGCCGGCCTGCCAGAGGGTCGAATCTGACGCGCTGGATGAATGGTAAATGTGAAAATGATATAAAAGATATTTTTACTAAAAGTAACCGTAATCGCTAATTTGTCCATATGAGCTTTCACTTTTAATGCCTACCCTGCCTCTTGCCGGCTAATTGCTGGCATAGGCTCCAACCCCTACAACCTTGAATTAGACTAAGTGGTAAAAAAAATGAATGAACTAATAAAATATCTAAATGAATAAAATAATGTAATAATCTCTCAAGAAACTTCTGGTTGTTCATAATGTAATCTAAAAGTTCCGTCCATTGAATACAAACATTTTAATAATGTACTTCTTTGCATTAAAACAAAGAAGAATTTTTAAATTTTCATCATTACTAGTTTATTATACTTTATTTTACTGGTCCAGCGCACTTCAGATTAAATTATACTGTATGTGGCCCCTAGACTAGAATGTATATTGACACCTCTGGTCTATACAGTTAATATTTGACTATTATTTAAAAAGTAATATTCATGAGAAATTATCCATTTATTTGAATGTAATATTGAAATGAGAGCAGAACCCACAGCAGCTGAAGTGAATACTGAATCTTTATTGATGGAGCAGAGTTCAGTCATTGATCTGTACAGAGTTGAGTAACATCAGGTCACCGCGGGAACATCGGACAAACACGACTATGACCTTTACACAGTGAGATGAAAGAAACAGAAAATCAGTAAAAATCATTACATTGTTTGATAGTTTCAAGTCCTTGAATCATTCCCAAACAGCTCAGCAGCTTTTTTCGTTATATTTGTTGAACATCTGCACAAGCCTCCATGTTTTAGGTTTTCTTGGTCAATTCAATTCAGCTTTATTTGTATAGAGCCAATTCACGACAATGTCATCTCGAGGCCCTTCAGAGACTGAGCCAATCTGTTGTGATCAGTCAATATTCTACCAGCCAATTCATAACAAATAGCCGAGCTAAGGAAACCAACAGATTGTTTCCTCTTAATGTTAAAAAGCAGCTGGTCGGACGAACATCCGAACGGTCTTCAGGCTGTACGTTGCCGGTTTGTACGTCACCCACACCACTCCGTTCTCACTCTGGTACGGTGCGTTTGCTTTAGGGTCATATGTGCCTTTATAATAAACCCCGTTTAAGTTGGCCGACTGGCAGTTGTTGTACCACCACCCGCCTCCGTACACCTCTGCGCAGTTCTCCCCCCACTTATCGTTGTCTTTGTCGAAGGTGCTGAATTTCATCCCGTTGTGGGACAGGTCAGAGTCGGGCATCACCAGAGCGTCCCCGGCATCCCCTGTGTACCCTGACACATGCAGCGGGTACCCATCCTCCTCCGAGCCCACCCTGACTGTGTACTCAGCGGTGACTATGCCCCCCTCCCAATCCTCCAGCTCCACCTTGAGCATCATCTCACCCTGATTTGTCAACAGGTGGAGGTTCTGGTTGCCCAACCAAACCTCCCCCTTCCCCCGAGCGTCGATCAAACCAAACCCCTGGCGGTATTCAGCCCAGGTGCGGTTGAAGCCGATCGCGCCGCCCTCTCTCTGCTGGACTAACAACCACCCCCCCATTAGCCCTTCCTGCTGACAGTAAACCTCCACCTGGGAGTCGGCGCCGCCGGGTTTGATCTTAAACAGGCCGTTTGTTTCCCCTTTCAGGTGCTTCTGGTAGGCTTCGACACAATCTGCAAACAGAGGGGCACACCGCAGACCTCCAGTTAGCGTGGACCGGATCTGGTTTCGGCCGGTTGAAACTGACCAGAGATTAAAAACTACTTCACTTCCTCCATATCCAACCCATTTAGATAGATAGATAGATAAATACTTTATTAATCCAAAAGGAAATTGTAAGATCCCAAGGGAAATTGTAATTTACAGCCATGTCAGGATTTTATGGCACATGTTGTTACAAACAGGGCCGTAGCCAGAACATGCTAGGTGCTACTAGAGAGGAAATTAAACAAAACAACTTCAGGGAACTTGAAGAATGAATGTATTTTTATTTAAAACTTTACTTTCCATTGGTTTTCTTGGTTACATTTAGCCAAAATACTTTATTAAAATCTTATAAACTCTATCAATGCTGTATTCACGTTATATTTTGGTACATAGGGCTAGCTAGCAAGCTAGCTGATGCTAACATATATGCTATCTAGCTGTTATCTTCTTCGCTTTGCAGATTTTACTCCAGGTCTGATGTTTTGGTACCTTTTCCTACAAAATCATCCTGGCGCTCGACTCGTGTGCTCTTCACACTCCTGGCGTGGAAATCGGGAACGTCGTCCTCTGCGTTGTCTGTCATGAACGCTCCGAGGTCAAGCCCCATCTCCCCGCCAAATGGATTCGTAAAACCAGATTTAAAATCTCCCAACAGGCTTCCCTTGGCACCGCCAGTATGGACGGTCTTGGTGGCTCCTGAGGATGACGATGATGTGTGGGTCAGGGTGGGGAACAAGGAGCCTAATCCTCCCTTGGTGCTATCACCCACCACCTGGCACTCAGGTCCTCCTTCAGTCACCTCCTCTACTTTTTCCACCGGTCCGTCTTTAGTGTGAACCACCGTCCTCCTGAAGCTCTTGGTGCAGCTGACAGTTTTGGTGGAGGAGTGGACTGAACTGGTGGGGCTGAGATTGTCAAACCCTCCGAAGCCACCAAAGAAACCCGTATCGCCCCGTCCTCCAATCTCAGTGATGGATTTGGATGAGGTTGGAGAAGTGGATGCGGCTGAGGATGATGCAGATGAGGATGTGGATGAAGAGTAGGAAGTACCTGGAACCTTGGAGATGGTTGCTGGGGATGAGCTGGAGCCTTCCTCCTCCAGGATCAACTGGACTGTTTTAACCTGGAAAAAGAAGATTTCAGAATGAGCACGAAATGATGGCGTTACAGTCAAGTCTACAGAGAGACTGGAGATTAATTATCACACTCAAGATTAGGGATGAGTACTATTCACATTTAAACAGATACAGTACCATATCCCGGTACCTGGGAATCGGTATCGGTACCTAAGGGTACCAATTTTCGGTACTTTTGTGTTCGTTTATATTGGAATAACAGATTTATTTCTCATTTTCAACATCTAGGCTTATTTATAACCAATATATTTAAGCAACATCCATCTGTTTTTATTCTAACAACATCAACATGATTCACTGTTTCACCAACATGTAAAAAGTTAACTACAACTTAGCAGGGTTTTTTTCTTAACGATGCACAAATCGAAACGCAGCTCCTCGTACTCAAAATAGTTTAAATAAGTTCAGATTGAAAGAAATGTTGGAGTGAGACGAGTTGGATTTAGCTTCAGAAAATCAGACGTTTCTATGAAATCTTTGATGCGCCTTCAGCTCCGTTTTTAGCAGAGAAACTAAAGGGTGACGGAGCCGTGTTACTGGATGGACTTTTGCCTCGGACAGACTACGTTTTATGGCTGTTTTGGCGTTCTGCTTCTTCTTCTGCTCCAGTGTTTCAGCTCCACCGGTCTGAGACCATAGTAGTCACAATAGCTGATTAATGTGCAGACAGTAGAGTTTTCCTACACAATTAAAATAAATGACGACGTAGGTACCGAAACATGGTACCGTTTGATTTTACAGTAGTACCGACGGAATCTGGTAGGTACTAATAAAAGTACTGAATTAGGTACCCATCCCTACTCAAGATGGTTTGAAACTTCTGGTTTTTGGTACCGAGCGATGGGACGACAAACCGAGACCAATGTTGTATTTGAACGCAGTTGTTCTCAAACTGGGAGGTGTGCTGCAAGATGACGGGGGCGCAGAGACACTAATGTTTTCACATTCTGGTCCATACCCAGACCGCCTTGTGGCTCTAATGCACCGATTCATTTTTACCAACCACCAAAAAACATCAAGAAGAAGAAGAACTATGGAATAATGGTGCGTTAGATTTGTACTCAGAAGTCGGATTTTCCGAGTTTCCAGTCGGAATTTCAACAAAAACGTCTCATGAAGTCAGATATTCAACTCGGAAAGTCGGGGAAGACTCACTAGCTCCGATGTCACCCATCAAAAATGGCTGCTAATGGTGCGTTTGATTCAACTCAGAAGTTGGATCTGGGAATGGCAGCCATTTCTAATGGGAGAACCTGGGGCAAATGAGTCTTCCCCGACCTTTCGAAACAGATATCCAACTTTAAGAAGCGTTCTTGTTGAATTAACTGGGAACTCAGACAATTTGACTTCCTAGTCAAATTGAACTTACTATTAATGTGTGAACGCATAAGAGATCATACATAAATAAAAATGCTTTGCTTAGCTCTGACAGGCCACACTGCTAGTTGTTCCCTTACTTATTTGGAATTGTATCATTATCTATTTTCAATTAAGCAACTAGCATCATGGCAGCTCACACACTGTTTATTAAATTTAAGGAGTTAAATTGAATACACTAAAACCTGATAAGACTAAGTCTTATGGATAATGAAACACAATGTCTAAAGTAACATAAAAAAAAGTGCATACACACTGCAGAGGATATGGACAAACTCTGCATGTGAGCACCAGTTTTAGGTATATTAACACTATCCTACCATACTATTGGTAGAAAAATGCACAACATCAACCAACAGAAAAATTATACAACGTGACTCGTTTGGTAGCTGAGGAAGAGTAGAAGTTGTAGGAGTGATTAAAATCCATGAAAAGCTGATTGAAGTGCTGCCTCCCGGTGGACAGGAGGACTAACACACCCTGGACATGTCCAACCTGTGACGTCTTCTCTGTCCTTTAGTGGGCAGGAACTGGTATTTTGGAATGGAACAAATAATTTACGTGACATCTTGAGGGAACTGATTTTTGGTGAGTTGTTGTTAGAAAAATGGAATTGCTGCATTTTGATGTAAATTGGTGTAAATAAAAGTTTTTAAAATCAACTATTTATATTTGCATTCTAATGGTTTGTCAGACTTGTTTGTGGTTTTCACCCCCCCCCCCCCAGAAATTTTGTGATTTTTTCGTATTTGGAGTGTATGATTTTTTAAGTGACTTTAGGTCCTGTACGGTAATTCAGTTTGTCAAAATGAAAAAACGAAATACTGTAAAATCAGACAAGTGAGGTTGTGCTAAAAAAGAATTACACCAAACAAGGCAGGTAAACTATTTTAAAGCTGAAATATAAAGATTAAAACAAACATAGTAATTAACGGCCTATTACCGTAGACCTAATCTAAACATAACGGAATCATTTATGTCAGTATTTCAAGATAACTTAGTTTGTTTTAAAGGGTAATACGGCACCAACTCGTGTGAACATTTTCCTCACATTGGTACGAAATTGTCATTTTAACCTGAGAAGAAAAACGTGCTAACGTTAGCTGAACGTTCGATGCTTGCTGGTATTGAACGTGAAATCAGCTAAATGCTTAACCGTTTTAATGTTGTATGTATTATACATGATTCATACCTGTTCTGAGACCTATTTCATCACTTTATGCTAAAATCGTTGCTCAAAAACCTGTCGTACACAATCTGATGCTTGTCTTCTGCCCCCTGGTGGACATATTCTGCACTACAATAGTTTTTCGATTTCACAAGGTGATGAACAGTAAATATACAGAAATTTTAAGGCCAAATAAAGACTTCGGATTTTAAAAAAATTGACTTTTCTCACCATTTTGTCTTGGCTCTGGCTTTAAAGGATTGAAAAAAAATGTATTTGCAAAAGTAATTACAAAGTAAAGAGCTGCATCCCTCACCTCAGGGAACATGTCCTGTTTCTGCTGTCCCGCTACGTCCTTAGATTTGTAGATGGTGTCCACGACCACGTCCTTCAGTGGCCTGCTCTTCATCACGTACAGCGTTCCCACTGACTCGATGTTCTGAGCCGTCTGGGATTCCAGCTGATTCACCTAATAGTCAGGAAGAAGAAGGAACATATTAGTCATAAAATTAATCAATTTTTCTCTATAAATTTACTATTCGTCCTTTATATAAATGCATTTTCTGATTAAATTAACCACTGAAGAACTAAATTAAGTATGCACCAGCAGGATTAGGGTCATTTATTCAGTTATTTGAATTATAAAGTTTTACAGAAACATCAGAGAAACATGAATAAATCCTGAAAGTAACATAAATACAGTTTATTTATCTTTAGTGGCCACACATTTGTTCCAATGTCATCAAAGTCTTATCAAATACACCTAAATCAGTTTTATTTAGTTTATTTATGTAAATCAATGGGTTTTTTTAAAGGGAAAATTATGTATTTTAAACCATTAGTTACCTAATTTACTTAGTTTAGTCCAAATCAGTTCATTTTAATGTTTACAATAATGCTCATGTGCTGTGGAAATGCAGCAAAATGAGTCGATATTGGGTTTAAAATATCCCACAGTTGTTGTTTTGAATGAGTTTTTATCTACAGTAATTTCATTGCATTTTAAATTTCACGAGGCAAATGTTCATCTGCTCCTTACATGTATCGTTGGATTCAGGATCTAAGTGTTTACCTGCTTCTCCAGGGTCACGTAGCTCTCCTTGTCCACATCGTACTCGACATATTCAGAGCAGGATCCTTTGCAGGAGCGGAGCTTAATGTCAATATCAACCTGGGAGAGACAAACAAGCAGAAACAGTGATGAGGAACCAGATGAAACACCGTTTTACGTCAGTGTGATCCAAAGATTGAGCGTAAATCTGAACACGGCGTTTAACTGTGACTGGTTTTATTTTTGTCCTCAACGGCTCTCCGTACCTCCAGCTTCTGCATCTCCACCACCTGGTCTTTGACCCGATCTTTCAAGGCGGACAGGATCCTCATCTGTCTGTCGATCTTCACCTTCATGTCTTGGATTCTCTGCCGAAGACTTTGGGCCAAGTCGTAGTAGCTGTTGTCGTTCCCTGGTGGACGGACACAGGAGCATTAGCACGTTTATTCATATCAGCTTTTATCTTTTCTTCTATCATTAAATTCTTGATTTTGAAAAAAAACTTTTCCTGTGTTTTCCTTTTTATGTTTCCATTCATTTTCTTGTTTAAATAGCTCGATATTGAAGCTAACGCAGGCTGTCTGTTGACATGACGCGCTGTTTGTTTACTCTCATGAACCCTGAAATGTTTAATTATTATCAGACTGACTCATGAAGTCCTGGGAAACTTTACAACTGTGACGGCATAATCCTGATAATCTGAGATCTACGTTGTTGTCTTTGCCTGCAGAATTAGCTGTAGTTTGACACACCTTTTCATTCTCCCTAGAGTTTGAACACTTCGAGCCTCCGTAGTTAGATAATTATTTTTTCATGATTTAATAAAAACAAATGTGTCATTAACAACTTAACTTTTATAAAGTTTCCAGTTCAAACAAATATTTTTGACCCATATATGAAAACAAGCATTGGTTGTAAATTACAGTCACCCCATATAGATTTGTTCTGAAATGTGTTTCCCATGTTTTTTGCATGGGAATCGCATATAAAGCCCGATTCTGACGGGATTAGTTTCACCTAGAGACCACATGTAATTTGTAATAATTGTGGAGATTGTCTGTGATGTTAATCCCGTGCGAATCGGCCAGATTGGTAATAATTCCCCCGCAAATTACGTACTATATTTTGCCAAACCCAGAGGTCCTGTGTTAATACGAATCCAATGGGAATAGACATTAATTCACATGTTTCACATGTTTTTCATGTGTTGCACACATGGTTTTCATATGCGGTTCATGTGGGGTTTGTATGTTTTTCACGTGATTCACATGTGAATCAGAGATGTTTTTCAAACTTGGTTCACATGAGGCTCAGATGTGTTTCACATACGGTTTACATGTTTACATCACGTGTTTTTCTGAAAGGAAAATTTAAATGAAAGTGAGATTCTGTATTTGTCAAAGTATTGATTTGTGTATATTTTGTATTAAAAATTGTGAATAAAAAAAATTTAAGTGAGATTTAATTTTTTAATTTTTTTTTTAAAGTCTTGGTTGTAATTTCCTTGAATCTGCTGTTGCATCTAATCCTTTTTTTGGTTACATTTTTGTCTTTAAAGGGATACTGTGTAAGTTTTGGCCACTAGGGGTCCTAAACCTGTAATTTCCCCCAAAATTAAACTTTTGACCCAAATATCAGCCTAATGTGGGTAAAAATTGATGATTTCTGTCACATGTCGAGGCTCTGAGGGGGGGCTGCCCTCTTCAGAAACCAGACATTGTAACTTTGCAGGAGCGGATCCGTCTCTCATGGGTCATGTGACCTGCAGCTTTGCTCTACAGCTATAAAACACAGTGAGCTGTGCTTCATGATACTTTTTCCTTGAAAGTTTGTCAAATCTGAAGAAAGTGTGAAGGTGAACACGGTGTCTGAGGAGGCCAGAAAGAGAAAGACTGTTTAATCTTGCAATAGTGTTGTGTGGCCTGTAGGAAGTAACAGGTTTTGCCCCCTAGTGGCCAAAAGTTACACAGCATCCCTTTAACATATAAGATGATTCGTAGACAAGCACTCACCAGAATCGACAGTGAGTTTCTCCTTCAGGTAGCTGTAGGTCTGTTTGGACGCCTGGTCGGTGGTGCGATATTTATTCTTGTACTGATCCAGCAAGCTGCGAATCTTCTCAATCTTCTTCAGCAGTTCATGGTCATTCTTGTCCATTAGACCCTGGATCCTGCAGCCTGAGGGGCATTTAGAGCCCTGTAGGAGGTCAACAGAGAAGATAGCTTTAGAGAACTTTTCCATTAAACTTTCCATGAAAACCTTTTTATTTCTCAGCATCTCAACATCGTGTTTAAAAGATATCATATGACACATAAGGATTAGATGAATTGTAATAAAATCATATTGACTTGACATTAGTAATGAGGGATTATCTGCAGTATCTAACCCTGGGAAAACAAGAGCAGAGGTGTCAGGAGTGGATTTAACAGAGTTAATATGCGGCGCAAACGTTGCCATATCAAGCTAGCTAGTTTACTCCCACAACATTAACCAAATGTTACACAGTAGAAAAACTGCATATTACATTTCTCTCTGGAATTAAATGTTATGTTGACAAGTTCAGACCAACTGATTTTGTGTAAAAGTTAGCTTCGACCAACTTCTAAGAGAGTGTGTTTGCTAATCTTCTTCTTGGACAAACACACAGGAGGAAGCTAGCATTGATGTAGCAACCAAGTCAAAGGCTTTCAGAGGCACTAAAATGTTTATTTACATTACCAACGGTGTTGTAAATTAAGATTGTAAACATTTTAAACAGTGTTTCCTTGACAACCGAACTACAAGATTTACATTAGCGTCTTAGCATGCTAGCAGAGATAGATAGATAGATAGATAGATAGATAGATAGATAGATAGATAGATAGATAGATAGATAGATAGATAGATA
>JAOXYM010000005.1:1354942-1367738 GCA_028567055.1 Leptatherina wallacei | reverse complement strand
TACATCTGCTTTAGTTGTATGGTGGCAAAAATTATTTTTAAAAAAGAAGATTAATTTGTGTTGCTGCTTCAATACCCGAATTTATACATTACAATTTATACATAACTACTTGGTTAAGATCAGGAAAACATCACAGCTTCTTTTAACTCTTATAATGTCTTAAAATATTATTTTCATATATAATATCCATCAAAATCTTTGTACAAATCTTCTTAGTCTTAGTCAGACACTTGTGTTTTCAGTTTTCACAAGCTACACAGTGATAAAAGCACAGTAATGTAAAAATTTATATAAATTAAATGTTTTTTCAAGTTGAAGAAGTGAAAAACATTTTTAAAAAGTCATTACCATTCAGCAGTTGTTCCATTATGGCCCTGAACACAGCATTTTTCACCATGATGGCTCTGAATGCATCATGTCTACGCTAGACCCACTTAAACATGCTAATCTCTCGCTGTCTCCTATTCATCTAGGGATTGGTCAATATAAATTGTTTTATTCATGCGAGTAAAATTAGTGCTATTTGTACATAATCAATGACATATTGAGTAGCTTCCCTAATCTATCAATGACATATTGAGTAGCTTCCCTAATCTAAGTGTCTCTATCAATACGCCACTTAGCTGTTAGTCATGTGCTAATCACCATACATTGATTGCTACTATCCTAACTGACTTAAGAGATTGAAATCAGGAATTAAGGTGTTCTCAGTGACCCGTGTAACAATCACTCACAAAGTGGTTGACTGGGAGCCCAATACATCCATTTATCTATCCTGTCATCCATTATTCATCCATCCATCTATTGTCTATACCCTCTCATTCCAACGCAGGGGAGCCTATCCATCACCCGGTCCATCACAGAGAGTCCAGTCCAGTTCTTGACAATGGTTTGGAACATCCTTAGTTTTTTCCTTTACATTTATTTCATGTTTTTCCATGAGACTGGTCTGACTGTAGAGTGAATTTTTAACTGGTTATACAAGCTTGCATTAAAATTAGAATAATTCATTCAATAGCAAATATGAATGTTTGTTCCAGAGATGCAGTCTTGTATCAGATATTAGATTATTTGTGGCCATCTGAGACAGTCTCTGACTAAGTACATCAGGATGATACTGCATTTCCCTCAGAAATGTTGGCTTTAATTCTTATCAAGCAGATCTCTCAGCAGTATGAACACCAAACACCTTTACCTCATTTTGACAAACCAAATCTCCAGCGTCTCAATTAGACATGTTGTTTTAGTTGCAACCCGAGTATTTGAGCTCAGTTTTAAAGAAAAATTCTCATTTAAAACACAGCGAGTTCAGCCTGTCCATTCCTTATGATAGCCTAAGTAATTCATCAAAGTTTCACTCAACTCTAACCAACCCAAATATGACCAATGCAACAAATCTAAAGACAAGTTGTCTCAACTGTAAGCCGGTCTTTTCAAAGAAACTTATTCAAACTATTGGAGAAACAGTCAGAAAATCCTTGTGGCCATATAACGACTCTATAGGGCACGGATGTCCAACTCCGGTCCTTGAGGATCACAGTCCTGCAGATTTGAGATATTTTCTTGCTGCAACACACTGGATGTAAATAAAATGGATCCAACAGCTTTTTGTAAAAGTTCTGCATAATAATCCATTAATTTGAGTCGGGTGTACTGACGTAGGGAAACATCTAATCCCTGTGGTACTGTGACCCTCGAGTGCCAGTGTGTGACATCCCTGCTATAAGGGTTTTAGGGCTGGTTTGTCTGAATTCAGAAGAAGAAAATTGCAGGTCATCTAGATCAGGGGTATCCGAAGTCAATCCTCGAGGGACGCTGTCCTGCAGGTCTTCAATGTATTCCTGCTTTGAGTCAAGTGTGTTGGAGCAGGGATACATTGAAAACCTGCAGGACAGCGGCCCTCGAGAGGACACCCCTGATTAAGATGAGCCTGTAACTTCAGTAACTAATCAGTTAGTCATGTTTCATTGATCTTCACAAACATCCAAAATGGATAAGAAATAACACAAAATACAATTTTTTTTTATGTTTAGAGGACAGAAAGTTTTCATCGTCCTTTTAAACTCACTAGTATTCAGTATATGTATACTATGCAGGTTGCGGTCAAACATTTTGACCTCAATTTCGCATCCTCCTGAGCAAACATCTACCGCGTCAACTCTAAAGCTTCTCTCGAACCCTCGATGCCCTTTCAGTCACTCAGGATACAAACTCATCTTGCATCATCAATAGTCCTTTACAGATCAATACTTCACCTCCCTGCATTCATCAGCATGCACACACACGTAGAGTGGAAGTCAGCATTTGCACACAAATTGCTCATCTGCAGTTTGTATGTTCTGGTGAAAATCGGGAGGACGGCGGGTCAAATGGGTTTTGTTTCGGACAAATGGGTTGCAGGGAAGCCGAGTCCCGACGGGGGAAGCTCGTCTGTCTTTTGCTCTTGAAGGTTTCTGTGTGATGCTATCATGTCAATATGGAGCAAAACATCTGAGGAATGTTTCCATCACCTTGTTGAATCTAAGACACAGAGAATTAAGGCAGTTCTGGAGGAAGAAGGGGTGGACTAGAAGGTGGACCTGATAAAGGGGCTTTACAGCTGAAACTGCATTTAGGAACCTTTTCCAGTAAATAGGGTCTGTTAGAGGGTCCTTTCTTTAAATCAAAATCAAACTAAATCACAGAGGTATCATCCGTTTGTCAGGGTAGAGATAATTCACTTTCACAGGAAGAAGGAGAGACACACTACTTCTTTTTGTAAATGATAATCAGGATACCACCTCGCTTCATGAAAACAGCAGCCCTTTTATTGGTAAGGTTTCCAGAAAAGGCCACAAAACTGAAGTCTGATCATATCTGACATCCCAAACAAAAAAAAAAAGATAATGATTGCTGTTATTATCATCTATATGAATCCAATTAGTCACTACTTCATGAGTTTTCATTACACTGATTCTCTTTCCTTTTTTTCTCCTTTGGTTTTGCCAAAAACTCCAATAAAAATTTTAAATCAACACTTCTTTTTTTTACCCTGGGACTAATGATAAATTAGAAAATATGGTTCCTAAACTTTAACAATCACATTTGTGGACTCCAGGGTAAAACGACACACAAACACACACTCCAACGAACACACACAAGTGACCCAGTTAGTGGGCAGCATGACAGGACACTATGAGTGGACTTAATGAAGTGCAGCCACCATCAAAACGTTACGCAGAAAGTTTCAGCAGCAATGAATGTAAAAGTCTCTTCTCTGACTTCCTGTTTCCTCGCCGCTCAGTTTTGCCATTAAGGCTCCAGCTAGGACTCGAGCTAGAGAAGATGAGTGCAAATTGACTTCCTGTCACATGAAAACATGCACACAAACATTCCAGCTTAATTGCATTCTTAAATAGAGGCCCGAAACACACACATACACTAAAACGTGATTTATGAACACACCGACGACACACAATTGGGGAACTCTGGTTTGGGTGACTGGACATTAAAAATGCATCAGAAACCAATTAGCATCTGCCCGAGGTTCTGTAATGGGAAAGGGAGGAAGTTCAAAAAATAAATGATGGTGCAAAGAAAAGGAAGAAAGTTGACATGAACACAGCTTAAGCTTTTCTTTGGGAAACTTTAATGGTATCCATCTCTCTTTCAGCATCATCCAAAAATGGCTAGTATTTTGGGGGAATTTAAGGGCCTTGCTCAGAGGCCTGCAGTGGTTCACCTCTGTTGCCAGATCGAGGACTTGAACCCAGGTTCTCTAGACACGAGTGTAGACTACCACTCCTCCGTTAGGCTACTGCATTGGTGTGGTTGAAATGTAGAAGTTTGATCTAAAGAAAGAACCCTCTAAAAGACCCTGCTTAGTTTTAGTTGTAAACCAGGGGCGGCAGTGGCTCAGGTGGTAAGGCAGGCTGTCCATTGACCTAAAGGTTGGTGGTTCAAATCCTGTTCCTACCCCTGCCGTTGTGTCTTTGGGAAAGACACTTTACCCTTCTTCCCTCCAGTGTTGGCATCACTGGTGTCCTCAATTGTATAGTAATAATATAGTAAAAAGAACCTAAATATATCACAAATATTCATGGCCTTTATGAGATCCACCTTCTAGTACCAGGTTGGACCCCTTTTCCTTCAGAAGTGTCTTAATTCTTGGCGTATTCAACAAGGTGATGGAAACCTTTATGACATGGTGCATTATCCTGCTGTAAGTAGCCATCAGGAGATGCTCCACTGTGCTCATAAAGGGATGGACATGGTCAGCAACAATACTCAGGTAGGCTGTGCTGGTTAAACCATGAAATGTTGGTAATAAGGGGCCCAAAGTGGGCCAAGAAAATATATCCCTCCCCCCACCATTACACCACCAGCCTGAAGCGTTGATCTAAGGTAGGATGGATCCATGCTTGGTTGGAACCAGTGCTTGTTGGAGTTCCTGTTGCCTTTCTATGATCTCCAACCAGTCTGCCCATTCTCCTCTGACCTCTGGATATTTTCTCTTCTTCAGACCATTCTCTGGAAACCCTAGAGATGGTTATGTGTGAAAGTCCCAGTAAATACTCTGACCAGCAACCATAAAGCTCCTTTTTTCCTCATTCTGATGCTCAGGTTGAACTTCATCAGTCATCTTCACCATGTCTACATGACTAGTTGCTGCCATGTGATTGGCTGATTAGATATTTAAGTTAAGAAATTGAACAGGAGGATTCAATCAAATATGAGTGAATATGACTGTTTAAATCAAAAACTTGCATTTTCATTGTGTCGTTATTGCTTGAAAAGGTCTTGTGTAGCCCTTACCACAGAGGGTAAAGGACTGCAAGGCCAATGTGTGATGGAGGATAATAACTAAGTTATCACGACTTATCCGATGACCACCAGTCGGCTGTAACATAACATAAGAGTCCTTATCTTGGTACAAATATAACCCGAAGAAAAGCTCTTGACTATAAGTCGTCCTTCTTCCAGGCAGCTTCTAGAACACTTTGCAAAGTCCTTATTAAAAGTTGTGTTTTTTAAATACTTGTGTGTTTAGAGGTGGCCCAAAATACCCTCCTGCCTGGGGAAATTTCCTGCTGTCAAATCCCAGTTTTGTAAGAGATCCTCTTAAGAGTCCTGCAATATTTAAAAAAAATCCCAATAAATGAGACAGAAAACTCTGAGCCATGACTCATAGCACCAGCCGCTAGCATCCCACTGTCTAAATACATTTTCACCCAAGTTTAACAGTCCATCAGTGCTGTCAAACTTTCAACACACAGGGTTTGATTTCCCTCTCTGGTAAGGGCGTCATTAGACCATATATCTGTCCTCTCCATCGTTAGCGTTCCTCTTTAACCACTTTGTTTTTTTAATGGTTTGGATTTTTTTGTCACATTACAGCTTGGAAATTGGTCCAGCCTCTGCTGCTAACAAATGTAGGTCACGCATTGCTAGGCGAACCTCTTTCTGTGCCCGAATCAAGGCGTGTGTTGGTGTGTGACAGCAGTGTGTAAAAAGACTCAAAGCTTCTCACATGCATTCGTTACCGCGAGGCTTTTCTAAAACAGCGCCACTCTCCTCTTTGCATGACTAACTTTCATTCCTGTGTGAGTCTACTGAGTATCCCTGCATCTGAATGTGTGTGTGTGTCTGTGAGTAAGTGTGCATGTAATAAGATAAAAGGATTTGTGGGGATAACCGTGCTGATCGAGCAGGTTTTGTATTTCAGGTTTGAAATAATGTTCCCAGACTTCACACATGGCTTTGTTTGATATGAACCTGCAGGCAGATTTGAGACAAGAAAGCCAAACACAAGAGAAGTATAGACACATAACATGTCTACACAACACATTCTCACAACTCTAATTTTATCCGGCTTGAACTGAAACATGCAAAGTTCTTGGTTTTTGTGGCAGAAGGGTTATATCTGAGGGGATCTTCACATTGTTGCCTAGCAGCTGGTGCATCTGCGAGATTTTGGCCCCTTTAAACCGACTGTGTGACAAAATGGTGATTTGGTTCAAAGGGAGATGATGCCGATCAGTTTAAGGGTATCTAAAAAACATGCACATTGTATGGGGTTCCAGGTCTTTTGCATAACCATGGGAGCCAAACTGTTACCCAGGAGGTACTAAACCTCTTTCTGCATAACAGCACGCTTCAATGGATTATTATACCCACACTTTGCATTTACTTCTGCTTTAACAGCAGTCTAGGTACCATGTCAGTAGTTTTCCTACCCTACTCGCCCGTTAGATCAATTCTTCCTCTGGCTACAACTCTTGACTCGCCCCTTCATTCCCTTGCCTCACATTTCTTTCTTCTTATTCATTTTTGGTGATTTCCAAAGAACTGTTAGCTGGAAACTTGGCATATCTCAGCCAAATATAAAGACAAAACAGTGTTAGGATGGGGGGGGGGACTACAGCCAATGCATTCAATTAAGCTTTATTTGGATAGCGCCAATTCACAACAATGTCATCTCAAGGGACAATCAGTTTGAGCCAGTCTGTTGTCATCCGTCAGTATTCATACAAGCCAATTCATAACAATTAGCCTAGCTAACAAATCTGAAAGTGATGTCCGGAAGAAATAGGAACAAATCCAGGAAAGACCTAAACCAGGACCTGAGAGATGCACCTGGACCTTCTACACATTGGCTTCCACAGAATAAATTTAGTGGTATAACTTTATTCTATCTAGTTAGTAAAGCAAATTTTCTAACGTAGCGACGGCTAATCGAGCATCTTCTTCATCCCGTCTCTTCTCTGAGCTCTCTCCAGCCAGTAAAAGTCAATCTGATGGTGACTCTTGTCTTATCTCTTGCTCTGTCCCTTCCTCTCTTTCTACCCTCTAGTGTTTGTTTGCATCAGTCCTGGTGCCAGTGTGTTGATATCCAGTTGCTAGTGCTGGATATCAAAACACTGAGAAGTTGTGATTTCTCAGCCTCTTTGGTGTACAAAAGATTGAATAAATTAATGTAGTTAGGTCGAATTAACGTTAATGAGATGAGAAACAAATTAAACATAATTCATTATATGAAACTTTGGACCTTCAGTTCAGTAGATTAGTAATAGTTAAAATCATCAAGTAGTTTTTTAAGCCATTTTTGATTAATAATTTAATTTAATTTTGACAAACTCACGTCATCCCAGCTAACTTGCGTTTTTAGAGCCAACTTGTTAGATTTTAGAGGCGACTGTTGGCTGAAGCTACATGGAAAAAGTTTTCCATGGAAGGGTGGTTATTAAGAAGTCATTCTTCAGCCTGTCTGTCTTCCGCATCCTTTATGTGCATATTCTAATTTGTCTTCAGAGAGCTTGTGTGAGGATGTGTACCCAGATGTAGTAAATGGAGCAGTACGACCAGAAATTGTGGGGGGCAGTGTTGTGCAGTATAGCTTACATGCAACAAGCAAAGGAAACAAAGAAGAAGAAGCATGTATTTAATGGCCACAGAACACCACTGTTACTTCCTCTATTTGTGTCTCAGAATGTAAATGATCATAAACTGTGTTTCCATGACAGTTTTCCCCAAAATAAAAGCAATATTTCTGAAATTTTAACAAAGTACAATTGTGATATGCCGGTGTTTCCATTGAATGGTGTTTAGCCCATAAGCAGTAATTCTTGTAAAATCTCGTCCCGCGAGACTTCACTCTGAGGAAGATGGAGATACAAAACATTTTATGTTTTTGGAGCATGTCGCTGTTGTTTGTTATCAAGGATGACGATTATATTTTTCTGTTTAATTATTTGGAAAAAGATTCCCGTCTCCTCCTCCGTTCATACATTCATACATCTTTACTGTAAACAAACTGGTCATGTGACACCGCGACGTCACGTCTGGTGAAGTGGAAATGCAAAAAAAGTGTTTTCATTACACTTTTACGAAATACTTCTATATTAATACGTCTGAAAAATCTCCTCATGAGAGCGTAAAAACTTTTTAGCAATATTTGAAAGGTTTTTTTTAAATGTAGGTGGTTTTTTTTTGGTGAAATTTAGATTTTGTGCAATTTTAGGGGTAACAGAAACGCAGCTATGTTCTCCTCCACCATCAGCAGGTTGCTTTGGTCTGAAACCGATGTCAGAACTCTGCACTGCCCTCTGGTGGATGTACTGACTA
Source organism: Leptatherina wallacei (assembly GCA_028567055.1). Classification (NCBI taxonomy): domain Eukaryota; kingdom Metazoa; phylum Chordata; class Actinopteri; order Atheriniformes; family Atherinidae; genus Leptatherina; species Leptatherina wallacei. The sequence goes on along the minus strand of JAOXYM010000005.1, from coordinate 1,359,635 downwards.
ACAATCATGACAATGTAAAGGCCACGTGGAAGTATGAGGGCACTGATGATTGACGTTTTTATACACAAATGTCCAATTATGAATGTAAAGGGAGCCTCGGCGAAGCTTTAAGGAAGGAAAACAGGGAGAAAAGGTTCGCCAAATGACACAAGAACTGTACTGGAAACAATGGAGCTTGAATAAAATCAGCTTTCTTTCACTTTGTTCTTTTACTTCCCATCCAAGAGATCTGATCCTAAATATGAATGATTAAAATGATGAAAAGTAAATAAAATCTGGTTTTACATCAGGAGAAAATGAGCAGGTTATCCACTTGATGACAAAATGAAGAACATGTTGAAGTACCACAGACTGGATTCAGGAAGTTTCAGTGACCTTGAGCCGTATCAAAAAAGTCATATTATACTTTTTTAAATGTGAGAAAAAAGTATGAGTGGATTGGTGGCCTTGTGCTTAGAGAGGTTGGGTCTGGAGGACCTGGGTTCAAGTCCCTGATGTGTGCCAACAGAAGTGAACCCCTGAGCAAGGCTATTAACCCTCCAACTGCTCTCTGGGTGCTGAAACACAGCAGCCCACTGCTCTCTAGAAAGTCTAGAGGTGGGTAAAATAGAGTAATTATTATAAAAATTACACTTGAATAATCACTGATCATTTACTGTTTGCATTATTATATTATATTTATTGTTATATTTATCAGACTTGGACACACTGGGTTAGATCTGGACCTGCTCAGTAATGAGAAGAGCTCATCTTCCTCCACCAGTGCAGGAATGGTTATTAATTTTTAAGGGGAACTGTGAGATTTGGACAAAAGCTCAGAAATTTTGGAGCTAATCAATAATATAATGGCTAAATTAAATGGAAGATCATCTTTTAAAGCGTAATTTTGTCTGAGGTCTGTACCGTTTCACTAGTAATGAAGTAAACATTTAAAATGTAACCAGCAAATGTTAAAGTAAGTTTGAGAACATTGTATTTTTGGGGGTAAAGAATAATATTTTACTCAACGTTCATGTTTTTGTTGTTCAATGAAAGAACTGATTATTCAGGCCAAGAATAAAAGTTTTAAAGTTCTATTTTGAAATAAATCTGTTAAAATGTTTTTTTTTTTTATTGTTTTATTTTGCATGGATGTTTTCTGATGACAGAACAATGTCTTGATATTCATGTTATGATACAATTTGTTGAAATTATGCCCAAATTCCATTTATTTACCATAAATTCCCAATAATTCCCAATAATTCCGATATTCCACTTTGGAATTATCCTAAAATTCCCCAGCTTAACCCTCCTATGGAAAGTTTCTGGAAATTTACCAGAAATGTTCCTCCCCTTTGCAACCTTCGTAATCAGTCACCTGCCATAACAGGTAAAAGCGATAGAGGCGTCGCCTATCACCGTGTGGCGTCTTAGCGGCACAACGTCTTCCATGGATTAGATCCAGATTTGGTGATCCCTATGAGCTCTATCTCAGCATTGATCCATCACTGCACTGTTAGCATCGACCAATTGACTGATTCAATCAATATCATAGAATCATCACTATGTCACATATTTAGTAGGTATAGAAGTACTTGCAAATGTGTGATGACCCCCCCCCCCCCCAAATATCAAAGGAAGCTATATGTCCAAAGCTTTGTTTCCTTTGTGGACATACGGAAAAGAGAACACCGCTGTTGTTGTTTTTCATGGATGTTTCAGGAATAAAAAACAATTTCACCCTCTGCACTCATTAAAATACTTTAAAATTAAAGCTTTCAACCTCATAGTGTTATTGTGGTGTGTAACAACAATCATATTCTGTTGTTACATTTTTCAAAAAAGTTAATTTTCATGGAGAAAAATCAAAGGGAATCAAAAATAGTCATTTGTCCTATTCAAGTAAAAAAGAAAAAGACAAAGATTGACTGCTGGAATGTGTTAAAAATACATGAATAATTAAAAAAACATAGTTTAGAATATTATTTAACATTTAACAACACAATAATAATAAAGAACATTTAAAATCACTTCAGAATAATTAGAATATACGGTAGAATATTAATGAGCATTTTAGAAAAATATATATATTTATGAAAAAATAGAATAACAGAATACTTTATAACTTTCTAAAATATTTTAGAACATTTTCAGTATCTTACTAAAACAAATACAGCCTTATGATTATTGTACTAATTGTGGTATATGTATTGTAATTAATTGTTACTATGGCTATATTATGAGTGGCAATGATCACCTATATACTTGAATAGTACTACTACTAATAATAATGACATAATAAATAAATAAATAAATAAATAAATAAATAAATAAATAAATAAATAAATAAATAAATAAATAAATAAATAAACAATAAAAATACAAAACTTTAATTTATGTATGAAATAACAGTTAATGCTAAAACTGTACAAAATTACTCATATCCACTATTTTTAGCTATGTAATTTATATAAGTGGGTTATATTTCTTACTAAATCACTGTAAAATGCTTGTTTGGTTAAAAATAAACCCAGAAAACTTACAATTATAGCTTAGATGCATAGTGCATGGGACAAAGAATAAACATAATCGACATAGGTCTGTTTTGACCTGTTTAGGACATATGATCAAATATGATGCCTCCGTTTCTCAAGCTATAATTTCACTGATTTCACAAAGTCTAACATAAACAACATATATGTCATTATTTAGCACAACTTCTCAACCAGGTAATGTGAGAGTTTAGTGGTTAGTTTTAAAAATCTGAAGGTAAACGAGGGAAAGATCGAGCCACAGGACGGCACACACAAAAAAACAAAAAAACGTCCTCCCCCAAATGAGTAAAACCATCCAACAGGGGTGCAGACGGTAATTCAGACATGGAAAAGAGCGTACTGGTACTTATGGCTGATGGGCATGTCATGTGTTGGGGAAGAATTTGATGACATACAACGCATATTTCAATGTAAAGAAGAAAAACGGCTTCATAACGTAGCCACAGGAAATGTTCAGCTTTTAACATCTACGGCATTTCACAGCGATACATCCAGGGGTAAAGTGAAATATTTTAGGCCAGAAGTGGTGGATTGTACACTGCAGTCCGTAAAATTAAATGTTCCCACATGGAAATGTGGAAAAGCTGTTGACAACAAAGCACCACAGGACTCAAGAACACGACATGAAAAATGCATTTGCTCATTTTGCAGGGTCTCTAAATTTACCGAGCATCATGGCACGGTTGTTCTGATAGAGCATGTTTAACAAGTAGAGCGGCTTCCCCGAGGAGAAAGTAGGTTCTGAGTTCAGGAGGAAGAACACGGCCTGTCTCTTCAGATTATCCCACAATCCTGCTTTTATGGCTTCGGATCAGTCTGTGGCTTCGCCCGACTTTTATTCAGCTTTCAGAGGAGATGTGTTGCTTTTTCACTCTACAGAAATAATTTCCTAATTCATGTTTAAGTTACGACTTAATGCAACATATAAATGTGGCAACACACACGTGCAGAAAACTGTGTTTATCGTCATGTATCTATGTAAATTAGCTTGTTTAATTTTTGGCCCACGGTGGGCGGCGGGGATCCACCACATGTCATCCCTCACAGAAAAAAAACACATCAATTTCACATGAGACCACATGTGGTTGCAAACATGAAGCAACATGTGCAAACATGTGGTTTTGAAACCTTTTTAAGTGATCCATGTGATTCACATCTGAAGAACATCATCATTTTCTGTACCACTTAATCCAGGGTTGTCTCGGTCCTCGAGGGCTGCTGTCCTGCAGATTTCCAATGTATCCCTGCTTTAACACACCTCACACAAACTAAATGGATCCAACAGCCTGCAAAATAGCTCAATAATTTGATTCAGGTGTGTTGAAGCAGGGATACATGGAAAACCTGCAAGATTATGGCCCTTGAAGACCAGAGCTGGACACCCCTGGTTTCTGAACCCCATCCCAGCAATTATCAGGCGAGAGGCGGGGTACACCCTGGATAGGTCCAAGGGCCAAAAAACCAATCACTCCTAGGGAAGATTTAGAGTGACCCAGGGGTGGGTGTTCCTTGAAGGCCGCATTCCTGCAAGTTTTCCATGCATCCCTCCTCCAACACACCTGATTCAAATCAAATGGATCCAACAGCCAATCGCAGTGGCTCATTAATTTGAATCAGGTGTGTTGGAGCAGGGACGCATGGAAAACTTGCAGGATGAGGGTCGAGGTTCCCCCCCACTGCTCTACCCGGTGAGAACCCAAACATACACGGGGAGAACATGCAAACTCCACACAGAAAGGCCACTGGTAGAACCCCTCCCCAGCCGAGGCCCAAACCATCATCTTCTTGCTGTCAGGCAGTGTTAACCACCACACCACCATCTGAAAACCATATGAACCACATGTAATTCACATGTGGATGTGTATCTCATGTTCTACGCATGTGGATGACTACATGTGAATCCCCTGTGTCAAACCAAGCAGCAACCTCCGTCTTAGAAATGTGAAGTATATACGGAACTGCCAAAAATTGCAGTCCCCCCCCTCCTCCACTAGGGGCTGGCTGAGTCAATCCCCATAGACTCCCATGCAGAAGTAAACATGTTTACAGCCTGGTACAAAAAACCATTTTAGGTTTAATAGTTCAAGTTTACCTTCATGACAACTGTGTGTGTGTGTGTGTGTGTGTGTGTGTGTGTGTGTGTGTGTGTGTGTGTGTGT
>JAOXYM010000005.1:1344430-1354842 GCA_028567055.1 Leptatherina wallacei | reverse complement strand
GTATGTGTGTATGTGTGTGTGTGTGTGTGTGTGTGTGTGTGTGTGTGTGTGTGTGTGTGTGTGTGTGTGTGTGTGTGGAGTGTGTGTGTGTGTGTGTGTGTGGATTTATAACTCATTCGTTTAGGTGTTATTTAATCTGGAAATTCTTCATAATTAGGGGCGTGACATTTTGATTGACAGGTGCCAGATAGCCGGCAAAACGAGGCAGAGGGTAGCACAGCCGTGGTTTTTAGCCAGCTAACAGCGCGCCTTAGTTTTAGCCCACCTACCCCCATTAGCTGGTTAGCTCCGGGTTAGCTTTGTTAGCTTGTAGCTATAAGTGGCTCAGAGTTTGATGGGTGTCAATCATCCCTCCCCACCCTCACAGCCCCCCTCTCAGCGTCACCTCGTCGCCCATTTTTGTATTTTTCGGGAGTGACAAGAATCGTGACGTTGCCCAGATGGCGACGGTAGGAACCTCCCAACGAGCTTCTTTTCAGAAACCTACGAGTCATGTGGTTCTAAGGTTGGTCCATTTCTTCTAGTGCTAGTGTGCTATCTTTGCTAAGGGTTAATGAGTCTTAGCTATAACCTCAACATTACTAGTGCATTAAAATATCTCGTATTGGTAAAATAGTCCAACACAAAGCTGTTGGGACTTGCTAACTGTCTGTCATATAGACAGTTTTTTGATAACCAGCAATGTATAAAAACCTGCCTTTTGGGGGGAATTGTGAATACGCAAATGAACTCTGATTCGAATCGCAGAAATTACTCAGTCCGCCTACGATAGGCGGCTCTGCTAGAAATCTGATCAACCCAAGACCGCTACGATCTGATGCAGCTCCATGTTTTACTGTGATGGAAACACGAGTTGTCCTGTATTAACCGATAGATTAACGTTGGTTTCGTTTTTCTCCATCAGTAAGTCTTGATGCAACGCCGCCTCTGGCAGGTACGCAAAGAGGTTTTTTAAAAGCTCGGATTAGTTTGAGTCGTGCATCGTGAACGCAAACTCTGTCCAGAAAAATGTTGCATCCCCCAACTGAACAGGGACCCCAATCGTACTGAGTGTAGTGGACCATCCTAGTTTACATGGACCCTTAAGGCCCATCCCGTCTCCTGCGTCATTTACACATGTAATTGGTGCGTTTTTCCGGCCCTTGTGGATCTGTCGCTTGACGCGGCAAACAGACCAAAACTACCGGAAACTCCGGTGTTGAGCTGTATAGCTGACATGCATCCAGTGAAAGGTTCAAACCAGAGAAGAAGAAGAGGAACAGGAGGAGGAAGAAGAAAACGACGGGGACAACAACTGTACAGATGTCAGGAGCTTTTGAAGAAAGGCTGTGTGAGTGTTGGGCGTGTTAATAGCGGTGCATCTTCACCACCGACCGGTGTCTGAAGCTGACGTCAGACCAAGGTAGTGAACTTTGAACTCAGCACAGCCCACTAATGGAGGAATTGATTTCATAAGCATGGCAACATAAAAAAAAGGATATAAGTATGAAGGGCAGCAACGTATGACAACGCTTGAAACGGAGGACCCTATTATGTATGTTAGGGAGCGTAAATGGGCCTTTAGTCCCTCCAGTGTGCCCTGGATCTTCCTTGGAAAACCTCCCAGCGATGCATCCAGATCCCGGAGCCACCTCATCTGGACCCTAAAAGATAATAAAGCATACTTATTGATGTGACAGTTGAGATCCTGTCACTATGCCTCCGATTGGTCTTGCACCAACTACTCGGCCACACGGATATCCCTTGGGCTGAATGGTCAGCAAACATGACTTTCACCTGGGACACTGTGGTTCAAACTCTGCCCGGGCCCTCCTTCGCCCTGCCACATGATGGTGCGATCAGCATGAAAGTACAAGTTTCTTTGGACTAAACAAATGCTGATGATCCTTTTTCCACAAATCTTCACAGTCACCTTCATGGTTGAGTTTTATGTTACTGACTGTCCCAGAATATTTAAAGGTCTGCAGAACCTCTGTAGTGTGGACTTTATTTACAGTTATCTCATTCATATGAGTGTTTTTTTTAACTCTTCTTCTGTCTCCCTGGCGTCATTATCGGGCTTGTTGACCCCTCTTTCCATCCACTTCACCACTGGTCCAGGCCGATAGCCGTCCTGGTGGCGGTTTCTCTTCTCCAATGTGCCCCCTCTAATTATCTGAAATCCTCTGCACATATAATGATGCATAAAGAACGCACTGAAGATCACATAACCATCCAGTATCATATCCCAAGGACTTTAAAGATGCCATAAAACAAAGATTTTAAAGAAAGGAAGCTCACCATCATGAGAGACTCGTTATATATCCAATACAAAACATCCAGCATCACAACTGTGGGACAAGAATAATCTTTCTTCTGAAGATACAAGACACTCTGGAGGATTTTGAAGGACAAGTACAAAAACTGAGATATTCTTTACCTTTGTCAAACTTACCTAATCAAAACATTACCTTAGAGAGTGAATAACAACCTTTCCAATACTTACAATGAGACACTGACACTAATTTTATTTAGCCTGTTTTAATAACTCTCAACAGTAATTCCACTGAATTATCTGCAAGAATAATGAAGCACAACAATGCTCCATCCATTTTAGTCATAGTGGCAGAAGGGGGACTAAATGTGCTTCGTCTGCAACCTCTTAAAGAATGACTGTGGGTTGCTTTTTAATAACATTTTAATGGCATCGTCGTGAACACATTCACACGCGGCAAATTAAACGGAATAACAATGGAGTTGCAGCACTTTCCTTGTTGCTGAAAAGTTAATAAGTGGAAACGATGTCACCTTCCTAAATTAGTAGCAAAAAGATTAAGTACATTCATTAAACATAATAGACCATAAAAAATTGTCAAAAAAAACACTGCAGCACCATCTGTTAGAAGCTACGAGCCAGAAAACGAGCATGCAGCCAAATCTGTAAAGTTAAAAAGAACATTGAACAGAATCCGAAGAAAAATTCAGACAAAAACGTCTTTTTAACAATCAGTTCGACATCACGTCTTATAACTCGGTGGTTCCCAAACTTTTCCTGCAGTAATGTCAAGCCCCCCCCCCGATGCTTACAAAGAAATGTCCGAAGAAATGTTCCACAAAATAGTCTTTAGTTTATTTGCTGCTAAACTTTCGATGAGACGGAGGCCGCTTTAGTAAAACGACTCTGCTGTACGATAGTTGAGAAGTTTATGTCTAAACTAATCAACAGGCTTTTCTTCGTGTTCAGGATGTTACAATTACTTGACCATCACCTGGTCCAGCCTAGAGCAAGACATGCCTCATACTTTCTTATCTCTCTTTTTTTTATTTGATAGTTGAAATCTCTATTGTTGATTCATCAAGGTATGAATACCATTACATTTTTCATCATACCGTGATACCCTGCCTGCAGTATGAACTGTCTTCGGTCTTATAAATTACAGGGTGAGTGTGCAAGTCAAGTGGAGTTGTGTGTATGGATGCATGCTGATTGCATGGCTAGATAACATGTTAGTCTCCTTAAAAACATTTCTTTTCATGGCCTAACCCAGAAGAATGGACAATTCCCATGTCAATCCAGCTAAATCATTAGCTGTTGGGTTAGCTTTACTATTACTGCCAAATGTGATACTTTCTACCCTCGTGTCTTTCTGTGTGTAGAGAGATTGGTGGGGAAAAAAACACAGGAAAGGCTCATAGGGATAATATTGATACTTTGTTTTGATGTTTTGATCACGTTGATCACAGAAAGATGTTACTGTTATTTTTTGTTTTAGAGGAACCCTTGAGTTTTATTTTGGGCCCCATGTTCAAATATATTATTATTAAATTGAAAGATATTTGTGTCCAGAGTATTTGTTGTCATTATTCCGTTTAAGCTAAAAGGTCTGTCTGTGTTTCACCCATTTAAAAAAGTATATTAAGAGCGTAGTCATAATACCACGGTATATCGTGAAACCATGATATTTTTGCTCGAGGTTATCATACCGGCATGTTAGATCTTATTTTATGAAGGTCTTCACCTACATTTGCACACACTAATTCTTATTGTCTTGGACACTTTTACGCGTTTATGCTATGTTTCTAAATGTATACAAAAAGAAACTAATGATACCAAAGACATGAAAGAAAAGTTTTATATTACTTTCTTTTTTTTAAAATATAAGATGTATTACTTATCAGGAACATCTCTGCAAACAGGATGTTTACCCAGAACTCGTTTCCTCTGATTACACGTCAGAATTGTTTTGTAAGTTTGGCTCAGAAGATGGAGTCCACAGGCTTTAATGAAAACAACAAACTACGAGAACTTTTAATGACTTTTACAGTCAGACGGTTAGACCAGATAACGTTGAGATGGGACGTATATTTCATCCAGCTGAAGCGGCCCTAAGTAGCTGCTAATCTGGGATCAAAACAAGCTAGCACACACACACACACACACAAACACACACACACACACTGTTGCCGCCTCTCCCAACATCTCAAAGTAATTTAGAAAAACAAACAGAAGTAGCTGCAGGGAAATGAAGACTGGATGAAAGGAGAATGTTAATGATCTCAGTATGATCTGCACCTATGAACCATCCATCAAACAGATAAAGAGAAGAAGAAAGCCTACAGAAACATACCTACAACGGTACCAACCTCCTCTCGCAGAAATAACCTGGAAATAACCTCGACGTTATCAGAGCAGTATTTAAGCCAACGGTACATATGCAAGTTCTTAGTTAGCAGCGAAAGTTGTGGTTTGTAATGAAGGGGAACCAAATCCAGTTTAAAGGCAAGGCAAGTTCATTTCTCCATCACATTCCATGTACAAGAGAATTACAAAGCATCAAAAGCATAGCAGCAGTGTGCAAAAGCATCAAAAGATATATTAAAAACAGACTTTAAAAAGAAATAAAATCATTTAAATAAAGACAGAAAAAGCTCAAATAAATGCAAGAAATAAAATTTAGTGTAAAGCATTATCAGTTGTTTTGATAAAAAGGTGGCCAATATAAAAGTTTTTAACCTTGATTTAAAACATCTTAAAGACCCACTATATGTAACTTATGCTATTTTCTCAGTGACCCCCACCCCCCTATTGACGGCTAATCCAGCCTCCATCTTGGATCCTACCTGTACTCTGAGCCTCTCCAGACAGTAAAAAAACAGTACTTTCTCGACTCTTGTCTTATCTCTTGCTCTTCTTTGGCTCTCCTTAGTTTCCTCTCTTCCTCCCATAATGTCTTCTAACATTTCTTTGCTGAATCCACCGACATGCTGTGAGAGTAAAAGTTCTCTAGTCGGTTTCTCAACCACGGGGCTGCTGGGCCGCGACGGCTGTAGAAATGCACATAATAGATGTCATTGTGTCATCAAACCAGTCCGGAAAGCCGAGTTTTAAGGTTGAAAACTTATATAGTGGGTCTTTAAAAGCTGCTGTCTGAAGCTGATGTGTGAACTCTGCACTGCCCCCTAGTGGATGGATTGACTAACAACCATGACAACATAAAGCATGGATGATATAAAAACTAGATGCATGATTATCAAATATCGGCTTCAAAATTAACTATGAGATATCACAATCCATCGTCTTCAGCTTATTTTTTACGTATGCCAATAGGCCAACATGACAGAGTATGTAGAATAATACTGGATTTTAATATGACAATGGGGGGGGGCATATGAGTTGGAACATATCAGCATATTGGATATCCATCAAAAATCCAATATTGTGCATCTCTTATAAAAATGTAATGTAATGAAGTTTACTAACAAAACCATCTTTTCCAGTCTTATCACGATGCAGTGAAGCAGCCAATCAGGAAGACATTATCCGAGCCTGTGATTGGTTGGAATTGTGGCACATTTAAGCTGGGTTTATACTCGGGAGGCATGTGCATACGCTAAAGTTACGGCGTCGTGAAATCCGGAAACACGTAATCACAAACCGACCAATCACAAGGAAGTACCGCACTGCAACCAGGCGTGCACGTTGGGTCTGGAAGAGGTGCAAACCTCCTGGGATGTACGTGGAGCATACGGAGGTGATGCCGTAACCAGAAGCAGACGTCGCACGAGCATACATCTTCACAGCGAGTTGAGGGAACATGTTGATGAAACTGATCAGACGGTCACTGTGAGCATGTGCACAGAACTGATGGAAAGTTTTATCCTTGTACATCAGCACATAAGAGCAAATGCGGAAATTCATTTTGTTTGCACAGAATTCAATTTTTGTTGCTTCAGATAGTAGAACATAAATGTGATATCTCTTTCAATCAAAGCAATGCATTTTAGTGGCCCGCCCAACAACATGCGGCCAGTAAATCTATAAAAAGGGTATTTATGGAAAGCATTATTGAAAATATTGGGGAAAATAGGGGGAAAAAATGTCTGACCAGTCCAACTCACTCTGGATGTTCTTTCATCTTGCTGGAAAACTGCATATGAATAATAATTCTTTGCATTAAGCCTTTAGAAGCAGTTTAAACAGAGCAGTGGGTGTCTGCATGTTCGGAGTCCAGCCTTTGAGGCTCAGCATGCTCACCAGGGAGCGAAATCTCAGAGAAAAGCCCCTGAGGCTTTGAGTTAATAACATCATCAGCGATGACTCCTTATATGTTGCTTTATATGTGATTATCTTACCTCGACAATGTTGCTGTTAATGTCATTTCATACTGAGCTCTGGCAATCTCCCCGCGGCTCATCTTCAGTTTTAGTAGTTCAGGTTTTTAAATAGCCGTCTTTGTGCACACACGGTAAACATCATCACCAATTAGATGCTTGGTATTAGTTGCTATCACTTCCCTAATTATGTTTGCGACAGGCCAAAACGCACCCGAGCATATTACCCATTCTGTTTAATGAAAACCAGATAAGATTCACTCTAGTCGGGTGATGAATCATGTGAAATCTCTGCTGAGGTTTTCCTGGGAATCTCAACAAAAACCATGATTATGGTCAAGTACAGCAAACAAGTGAAAACTTAAAAAAAAAGTTCCACACAAGGACTCCTGCTAGATGAAAGATGGCACCAGTAGCCATATCTATGGCTGACAGCTGGCTTTTTATAGGCTAATAACATTTAAAATATGCATACTTTATGTCCTGCAGGATGCATTACGCTGTCAACATGTCATCTACGGTGAAATGATCCAGCAACAGAATATACATGAAGCACAAAGATGAGAAAGACACATACGACGCGAAATGCAAATGTAACACGGTGATGAACACAATTAATATTCTTAGAAGTGTACATTTAGAGACCTTTAGCATCTTCTCTGGTTGGCTCAGCTGTTTTCCAATGAAAATAGATGGCAACACTAAATGGTGTGGGGGCTGAAGCTGCGAGTTGTGCCAGACTGGTGATGTGATTAATGACACTGGAAAAGTTTTCTAATAGCGCTGGAGAGAAGAGAAAAGGTTGGTTACAGAAAGCTCGTCTGGTTTTCTGTCACCAAAAGAGAAAGTAAACTTTGACTTTGTCATCTTTGACAGGAACCACTGATGTTTTCGGTTCATACCCTCTGGAGGTTTATGCCAGAGAAAGTTTGTGCAGTCGGAGCCGGGTGAGGAGATCATGGTGATGAAATGTTTTGGGAGGCTGTAGGCAGTTTATTTATTTGGGCTGATAAGAATGTTTTGATTTGGACTTTTCTTATCATTTCTTGCCCTACAGAAGGTCATTTATACCTTCATCCTCTTTCATTTAGACTCTAAGTTGGTCCAGAAAATCCTCTCTCACACCTCCAGTTCAGTGGAAAAATTTATGAAATTTAGATTTTTTGTTTTCAGCCCAGTATATTAGTTTTATATGACCACAATGGCCACATTTACATGAGAGTTTGAATTCCTCTTTAATTCGGAATTAAAGTTAATTCCGCTTTAAAGAGATGGAAAAATTACCAATTAAAACACTTAATTCCGAATTTAAATGTTAATTCCGAATAAAACTTAATTCCGAAGTAAAGGGCTGGTTTATTCCACTTTTAAATCCAAATTCGATCATTTCTCTATCACCCTCAAGCAGCAACCTCGGGCTTAGAAAAGTGAAGCCTATGCGGAAGTGCCAAAAACTGCAGTTCCCCCCTCCTCCACTAGGTCCTGGCTGCAAAACAGAGCAGATCCCCATAGACTCCCATGTTAAAAAGGCCAACTTCACAGCAGAAATAAAAAAAAATTCACTCCCCAACAGTTGTCATGAAGGTAAACTGTTAACATGTTTAACTCATCGGTTTAGATGTTATTTTATCTTAAAATTCTTCATAATCAGGGGCGTGTCCATTTGATTGACAGGTGCCAGATATCTGGAAAAATGAGGCACAACCGTGGTTTTTAGCCGGCCAACAGCGGGCCTTAGCTTTAGCGCCTATTAGCTGGTTAGCTCCCATTAGCGCCGGGTTAGCTTTGTTAGCTCGTAGCTCAGAGTTTGAAGGGTGTCAATCATCCCTCCCTACACTCACAGCCCCCCCTCTCTGCGCCTCCTCTTTGCTCATTTTTGGGTTGTCCGGGAGTCACGAGACTTGTGATGGTGCCATCGTCGCCCTTTTCCTGAACTAGTAGCACTGAGCATGTCCAAAAAGGGTTAAAATGTTTTGAATCTGTCACACACGGATCAGATCATTTTGTCCAGGGTCCATGTAAACGTTTCGGCTGGAATCTCCGATCAGATTGATTTCAATCGGATAGATTAAATAATTGTCCATGTAAACGTAGCTAGTGAGTGCAGGCCTGAGAGACACAGCTGAAATAAAACATCTTCAGCTTTGGTCTTTTTGTAAAATTTGTTGACAGCACAACAAACACTGAGGAACAACAGGCTCATCCTTGGATGTCGCTCCTGAAACTCACCTGAGCGTGCAGGTATGACCCCTGTGTAACAACACACCGCCTCCAGGTAGGATTAATGGAGTAATTAAAGCATTTAGACTGAACAACAGGGTTGCAACTCTCTACCTGATACATACCTGATACATACTGTCGGCACTAGTGTCTGTGGCTAATGTGCCAAATGAAGTGGAAAGAACCAGAAAGTGACGTTAATAATTCACATGGAGATGAGAGGAAAGCAGAGTATCTGTATCTGCTGCTCTCTGCCTGAGTGTGTTTGACAAGGAATGAAATTTTCATGGCCGCTCATATATAATTGTTTGGTTAGATGTTTTTTTGTCTGTCTCATTGTTCTCATTAATAGCGTGGAGCTGCAACGCTTCACTTCACCTGGACATTGTAGTCACACGGCAGCTCACAGCAAAGCAATTACCTCTGAATGCTGTCGTGTAAAAAAGCCACACTTTTGCATGGCCTACATGTGGCAGGAAATCACATTCCTGTGGCGTGAATCATACGAAATCTGAATTTCTGATGCATAAACCTTGCCCTGCTCATGGAAGAATTTGTCACATTTTTGGCGACGGCCGCTTTATTTGATTTGACAAGTCATTTCAGTCAGAACAAACTAGACCTGAAATGTTTTGAAGAGAAAAGACGACACGTGGCAGCGAAATTGAAAATTAGTCTGCAAGCTACTTCATGCTGGTTTTAAGATCCTGAAATAGAAAGTAAAATAGAATTTGAGATTTTTGTCACATATTAGTGTTAAACTAATGTATTTACTCTAGATTTACAATCCTTGTATAGATACACTCTCAGTGGTCACTTTGTTGCACACTCGAGTTCAATTGCATGTTAATACAAACAGCTAATCAGCCAATCATATGGCGGCAAAACAATGCATTTAGTTATGTGGGAATGAGGAAGAAAGGGGTTTTATGTTTGTTGGTCTGAGTATTTACTGGGTTTTTCTCACACAACCATCTCTAGGGTTTACAAAGAATGGTTTGAAGAAGAGAAAATATCCAGTTGTTGATGTCAGAGGTCAGAGGAGAATGGGCAGACTGGTTGGAGATGATAGAAAGACAACAGGAAGTCCAATAAGCACTGTTCCAACCAAGGTATGCAGGATAGCATCTCTGAACACAACATGTCCAGCCTTGAAGCAGATGGGCTCACTTGTGGTCAAATTAATGTGGTTTTTCTGTAAGGGTAACACCATTCACATAGGAGGGTGGGAACATTAGCGTTAGCTCTTGCTGAGTCGGCTGCCACCAGATACTGGAGTAATTAACAGCTATTGAGTGCAGAGGCAGAGGGAGGTGTGGCTCATGACACACTTTGTGTCGGTCTACAGGCAGCAGAAAACCACACCGGATGCTAGAGCTTAAGATCTTTTTCTCTTTTTTTGGACCACCACCATAATGTTATCTTCTTTTTGCTAAATGAATAAATTAAACAATAATAAATGAATAATGAGTTATTTGAATTGTGCTTAGTAGGTGTAGCAGAAACCAGACGGGTCTGGTTTTAGGCAGTAAATGAGTGGTCAGGCGATGGGTTTCGATTAGCACGAGAAAGATGTATGGACGGAAATGGATGCTTATTTT
>JAOXYM010000005.1:1258058-1269208 GCA_028567055.1 Leptatherina wallacei | reverse complement strand
TTTGGGATGTGGTGGAACGGGAGATTCTCATCATGGATGTGCAGCAACTGTGTGATGCTATCATGTTAATATGGAGCTAAACCTCTGAGGAATGTTTCCATCACCTTGTTGATCTATCACACCAAGAATTAAGGTGGTTCTGGAGGGAAAAAGAAGGTCAAAGCCGGTACTAGAAGGTGGAGCTGAAAAAGTTTTATAATGAGATTGTAGGAAGCATTTATAACATATTCACTACAACACACCAGGCAATAAACAAGCACAGTTTAATTAAAAAAAAACTAAATCCAAGATTTGCACAAGAGGGAATGATAAATAATGGAGATGGGGGGTGATGGGGGACTAAAAAAGCACCAGATGAGGGTGATTGTTGTAGAGAGATATATTGCACTGATGCTAGATGATAAAATAGAATACGCAAGAAAAACAGCAGCATAAAAAAAAACTGCACGAGATCAGAATATTTATGACAAGAGAGAGCATTGTTTCTGTCCTGCTTTATGGCCCAGGGAAAGAAATTACTTATGAGTGTATAGGTTCGGGTTTTTATCAAGCAGTTGTGCCTGCCCGAGGGCAACAGGTCAAACCAACGATCCTCTGAGCAGAGATAAACTTCTAAAGTTCCCTCCCATCTGCAACAGAGTCCCCAGCATACCACAGCAAACTGTGGAAGGAATGATAAGCCTGAAGCCCGAATTCCCTTTACCTCAGGAGACTATGGAAATGCAGTTGGGCTTTGTTTATGTCCAAGATGGCTGCCAGCATGTATGATTGTTTATAACAAATGAATGCATTATTTTTCATTTGATGATTAAAACTCTGGTTCTCAGCATGCATATAAAACAGGATATAAATCACTCCACATTTACATGCCGTACAGACAAATGGTTGACTTACATTCATGATTAAATAATAGTTGGAAGAGTTTTACTTGACTTTGATGATGTAGATCATTGGATTTCTTTAGATAAGTTGTCATTATATGTGTTCACTCCATCTGCAGACATTTGGATGAATCCAACATCATCCAGTATGTTTTTTTTTACTGGTAGTTTCTCTGCCTTAATATTTGCAATGCGGAGTGCCACATTTGGGCCTACAAGGGCCACAGTCCTGCAGGTTTTCCATGTGTCCCTGCACCAACACACCTTATCAATTCAATGAGTCATTGTGCAGAACTTCCCAGGCTGTTGGAGCAGGGATACATTGAGGACTGCTGCTCTCGTAGGACCAAATTGAGTAGCCCTGTCTTAGGCCCAATCCCATTTCTTCTTTAAACATCCCTTAAGATGAAGTTGTAAGAGTTTAGGGGTGAAACATTGCCTACTTTACTATTATATGTCATCAGAAGTCATTGCTAGTGGCTACATCAGACGAAACAACAATGATTTATGACAAACAAAGATGCTGTATTGTTTCAGATGTCTGGGCTGTGGACACGTTTTTGTGTTTGTCTTCAATAAGATGAAAAAACTAAAGGAGATGTTGTGTTATATTGTTGTAATACACACTCAAAGGGCTGTACTGACGAACATTAGCGACATTTGCAAGCTAGCTAGCATATGTTAAAAGGTAGGGTAGGGGATATTTTCCAGGAGCATTTTTTACTATGTTGCTTAAAATCCCCTTCACACCTTGTAGCCAATTGATTAAATGCTCTCACACAAAAATAAAAAAAATTGTCACCTGTGGAACAGACAAGACCGAAAAGACACCGGCCAATCATTTTAACCGGCCTGTTTTAAATGATTGGATGGTGATATGTCAATCAAACTCAGCTGCCATTTGTCCCTCCCCGTGTTCTTCTAAAACATATGGGCCCTGATTTATGAAAGGTTTGTGTGACTAAAACGAGTGCTAACTCGATTGCACACGCAAAAATTGGCGATGACTGAACCGCGGAAGGAAATCTACAATGTTAAAAATCACAATTTGAGTTTGAAAGATGAGCCAAAAGGTGACACGTTTTTTTATTTTGTCAATAAAAACTTTTGTTGACATGAAAACTTGTTTTATTTTGTGTCCATACGTTGTTCTACAAGCGGCTCCAGCGTGTCAGACCCCGATACACCAGTTATCTTTCCTTGCAGAAAGTGAGCGACACCTGTTCCTCAATATTGGTCAGAGGAATCTCTTCTGATGCCCCCCCCCCCCACCTGTCTTATTTGCCGATGTTTTATTATGAGCAATTCTGTTTTTGGTTCTCTTGTATCTTGCCACCTCCTCTTAACTTCATCCGCTGTTCTTCTGGTTTTTCCAAATGCATTTACTTTTTCGCAGATATTTTCCCATATTTCAGTCATTCTGGTATTTTGGATTTAGCTTGCTCAAACCTTTGTTCCAGGGTCTCCTACCCGACCTTTAATCAACGTTATTGATTAGCAATGAGTTGGCCATTTTGACAACAGCCCTATGATGAACACAATTTCAAAACATCCTTTTTGATACTGAATGTACATTCCTGGGTGTCCTGCCTTCCTTCTGCCGATGTATCTGGTGTATGTTGGCAAGATTTGAATCGCCCTTTATTTGAAGTGTAAAACAGAGGGCTAAGTGGTAGAAAGGAGTATCAGCTGAATATATCTATGCCAAGCTCCCCTGTAATGCTGTTGATATCCCTGAAGTGAGTTGCTCATGTGAAGAGACATCCAAGTTATAAAGTGATGGACCAAAATTCCTCCAAATAATCAGCAGATACAAGAAACTTTACATTCTAGTTACTGCTGCTGGAGGAGGTCTAACCGCACACAGCCACCCACAATTATATAACATACAGTTTTTCACTCAGTCAATGAATGATTTAGTACAATATTTGATCTAATTTGTTTAATTGGGCTCCCTTGGTTCTACATCTGATGTTTTTAGGTCATATTTATGTTGAAAGGCAGGAATCTCTACAGGGGTTAGAGCACAGCCATATGAAGATGTTACATAAAGCTGAGACATGACACGGATAGGTACCGTGTCATGAAACCGGCTGTCTGCCATCGAACGAGCACAACTTTCATGTCTTTTCAAGTCTTTTCCTTTCGTCTGCTCATCCCCCATCTGTGTCATCCGAGGACACCAGACTGTCGTGTTTTCTGGCTCAATAAACATACAGTAACATAGACAGAGTGGCAGATGTCCATTCTGTGCCTTATCTGCACATCTTACATAATGAGAAGGAGAATTTTATTGAATAGAAGCACATAATACGAGTAAGAATGCTGCTGACAGTCTTTTGTACCAGAGCACGGCCAGGACATCTAACCGTGAGGCTCTAAATGAACAACCAAATGCTAAAGAAAATCCTCAAAACAAACCAAAAATGCTCAGGTAAAAACATCAGTGCATTGTGTTGGAGAAGACTGACGGTTTGATATGACAAGTGTTTGAGAAAAAGCTTTTAACTTAATGTATTCATGAGGGAAGTACAGCGCAGAAAGAAGCAGCTGCTGCAGAGAGAACATTTAATGGGATAAAAGAAGTGAACAGACAAATAACTGAAAGGGAAAAGTCATTAACTTTTCTCCCTGTGAAGTAGAGCAAAACTAAAGCAACTTATTGCATGACAAGTCAAAAGAAAAACCAACGTCTAATATTGATAAAGAAGCTAGTTTCTGTACCGTTTATATACTCAAATACGAGAAGATACTTCTACTACAGTATACAAACCTTTTGTAACCCGTTGCATATACACCGCTAGCCCTCGAATTTCTGAGGGTCTCACCTGGTATTTATTCCCTTTTCAGATCCCCCTAAGCTGGAGCTACTCTTCCTGGGGTCCAACATAATAAACGTACAAGCCAGAGCTAGCAGGGGAATTATTCCATGTTGTTATAGCCCTCTACATTACAGATGCACACCCTGCATCCATCCTGGGTTTCTGTTTAACATGCTGACCGCAGAAAGCCTGCTGGCCGCTGGAACCGTGCTGATCTTTAACATAACACAATGTTGTTTGTTATGCAACACGTTTCAGAAGAAATCTAAGAGGTCTGTTTACTCTGAGCCACGAGACTTCCATGTACATCCTCTGTAATCAGAGTCACAGCAGATGTCAAAGCAACTCCTGGTCTGTTTTTCTTTTGTAAGCTAGATGGAGATTGAGAAATTTCTTTTGGCTGCAACTGACCAAACATGTTAGGAAAAATGTCTCACCAGCACATCTGCTCACCCAACGATTCTCAGAACAGATTCTTACCGAACAGCTGAGGAAACGGACGGAGGGACAGAAGGGAAAGTTAACTCTTTGGCTGCCAGCATTAAAAGTGTCTTTCATTGATCATGACAGTCTCTTTCACCGAAGCGCTGCAACACATACTTTGCTTCACCAGAGTGTCCGGCTGCCCCCACCCTCCATTAAAAACCACAGAAGACTCCATCTTGGATCCTACCTGTACTCTGAGCCTCTCCAGACAGTAAAAAAAACAGTCATTTCTGGACTCTTGTCTTATCTCTTGCTCTCCTTTGTTTCCTCTCTTCCTCCGATAATGTCCTCTCTCATTTCTCTGCTGAATCCGCCGACGTGCGTTGAAAACAACCGGTTTGTTTACATCCGCGTGCTAGCGTGTAACGCATGCGCAAAGCGAAACTTAACAGGCGGCGTCCTGGATGTAAAAAGTTCTCTAGTGCGGTTTATCAGCTCTAGAGATGCACATAATAGATGTCACCAAACAAGTCCAGAAAGCCAAGTTTTTTGGTTGAAAAGTTAAATAGTGGGTCTTTAACTTAATAGTATTGAAAACTTGTGTAAACCAGTGGTTCTAAAACTGGAGGACAAGCAATGAAAGGGGGGACCCAGCAAGGCTAAAGGCTAATTTCCACCTGGAAGGTATGTGCCATGGCCTCCAGAGCTAATCGCAACTGTTTTCATGGTATCCGGTTTAGACCGGTCACACCGTGGTTGGAAACAACTTTATAGCAGCACATTAGCGCCATCAACCAATGTCTGGAACTAACGTTGGATCGCGGGAGTGAACTCTCAACTCAGCACTGCCCACTAGTGGAGGAACAGATTCAACAACCAGGGCAGTGTAAAAGACAACAAAGTACGAGGACGGTGACTTATGAGAACGTTTGAAACGGACGTCCCTATTTACATTCGTAAGGGAGCATAAATGGGCCTTTAGAAGCACCGATCTTAGCATGTAGCATACCCAATTACAGGTGTTCTGTCAAAACGTGCTACCACAGGCAGAATTTATTGGTTTACCTGTTGATCTGTGCTACCTTATCAGAAAATAATACTGCACCTAATTTTCATACAATTCACAGTTTTGTGCGATTAAAAATAGTTTCTCTTGAAAAATAACATTCGTAAACCAAACTTCAAATAAATTAATGAAGTTAGGACGTCTCGACAGTATAAATGACCCCATCAAAGTATGCTACAGCTACAGCTGATGAAAGTCTCGCAACAAGTAGGTCCAGCTGTTAAAACACGGAGTTAAGGTTAGCACTGATTTATGGCCGTGTTCTCAACCCACATAGCTATGACGTTTTCGTGTTGTGCCTTTGCACAGAAGGCATACAAACGTCTCAATGGGTAGGATGAAATGGAAGAAACTCGGCTAAAAGCCTCGACCATGCATTGCCATCTCAACTTAAAACCACAAAAACGAAGCACACGTCAGTTTGATGTGTTGAATCAACACGATTTTCTTCCTCGAAATGTTGCACATCCAATCCGGGCAAATTGTTCTGACTTATTTGAACATGTTGAATGATCCAATACTTTTCAAGAGTCATGACAACATGCTACAAGGGGAGTGGGGAAGAAGCTCAAGCTTATTTAGTCACATCCGTCCTCCAATCACTCAGCCCCACATCTACACCCGGTGCTATTTACATCATATAAAAACATTCATATTTACAAAACTTACAGATATATCCACATAGACAGTGATGTATTCATCTATGTGCAAACCAGAAACAATGAAAGTAATAAAAGACGATGGTAATTCAGTATGAACACCCGTTCAAAGGATCTTATTCTCTTCTGTATTATTTGAAAATTGATTTCTTGTACAATTCTTTGAACTTGGTCATGCTTGGACATATCTTTAACCTAATCTATTCCACAAATTCCCTCCACAGACAGAAATGCTAAATGTTCTTAATGTTGTTGTTGCATATAAATGACTGAAGTTCAAATCTACCCTGAAATTAAACTTTTTATCAGTTTTAAAATGTTGTCTGGGAATATTTTTCTGTTTTATTTCATACATTAAGGCGTGGAAATGAACCAGATCTGTTAGTTTTAATGTGTGACTGAGAACCATGGATTTGTATGGTCTAAGTAACACGCAGTGTATGGATAGTGACATGTCTATGAAGCATTTCTTATCTTTTCTGTTTGTGGTGAAAACTTTAATTGTAGAGGGGAAAAACATGGCTTAAAGGTTGAATATGGAATATTTTTATTAAAAGCTATATTTCTAAGAAAAAAAATCCCTCCACGAGGCGTTTAGAGGGGAGCAGAATGAAAGTTCAGCATTTCCTTAAAAAATTACATTTAGCCTGAAAATATAAATGTTGACGAGTTCGACAATGTTTGTTTACATCTAACAGCCAATAGAGGGCGCAATCGCAGGTTGACAAACACAGTCTCTATGTTCCAGTAGTATGTTGGGCACAGCTTGGCTGGCATTGGGAAAATGATGGAGTCGGCAAGTCAAGCAGCTGCGTCTGAGCCCCGGAGATATCGTTATCGGTCTCCAAAGAGGAATGACCGGATAAGCAAAAACTAGAATAAATTTAGGTGAAGCCGACACTAGATGGACCCACGTAAAACATTTCCACGGGATCAAAACACACGGGGAAATGGCTACTTCTCTTCTCTACTGGATCGTGAAGCTAACTCTCTTGCAGTTAAACTCCTCTGCAATACTTGTTTTCATGTGATGACGTTGGTCCTAGATATGAGAAGACCCATCATGGCCCATCGACCTCCACACCCAGTGAACGGAGGAAACGGAGGCAGCTTCATCCTCCCGTCCTGTCCTGTATCGCTGGCTCACTTTCACCTCTGTGGTTGAGCAGCTAAAGTAAGACTGTAAGAAATTACCTGCATCTAATAGATAATCGATAGCAAGGCCAACGTTAAATACTGCTGTAAAATAAACGTATGAGTCACAATTTGTCCTTACCCTGTACGATTCGTCTCTGGACCCGGTGCCGGCTGGTCACTTGACATATCGGCATAACGACAACCCAACACCTGGAATTATTTTTCTGTTGCAGCTGCAACCTAGACGCACTAGATGTCGCTGTTGTGGTCGTATTCCATATCCAACCTTGAAGTCTACTCCTTTGCCTCTGTTAGTTGAAAATGAATCATGAAAGTCAAGGTCATTTATATAAAGGAATTAGTGCCCTATAATAGTCCTATAATATGCCACCTTTGGCTCTACTTCCTTCTGGATCGTCATTGGTATTTCTAAAAGGAATTTGGATGCAATACGTCATTTCTCCTGACTGATTGGTGGATAGAGGCTCTAAATTAACACTCACCAACCCACCAAATGCGGGTAAAACCTTAATTTGGTGGGTCCAAATAAAATCCGACTAGCCATTTTGGTGAATGATGAATATGAAGCCAATGCAAAAGCCGACTCCCGTCAGAGACAACCAGCCCCCTGCTCAGTAGACTTTAGTTTGATGCACACCAAGCGTCAATCACATGCTAGGAATAGCGGACTGTACCACTGTAAAAGAATAAAGGGGGGAAAGCATTCCTAAAACAGTAGTGGTACAGTCCTGGAGCTGAAATTGAATGCAAGCACTTTAGAAAAAGCTGAATTTAAATGATATTGGAGACTGAAAATCAAAGTGGAGAATACAAAAAAGATGTTAGTTTTTTCAAAGAGAATATTGTTGTACAGCATTTTCATGACAAACAATATAAAATGTGTTAATTTGAATTTACAAACTGGATTATATTCCCTGAAAATTAATTTGAAAATCGGATTGGCCGATAACTGTATGAATCTACTAGCCACATTGGCTGGTGACCAGATAAGTTAATTTAGAGCCCTGGATAGAGGTGTCAATCATCAAAGACCACCAATTGATTGTCAATGCCCCACTTTTAGAAATATTGCAGTGGTACTGCCCCCTTTGAGAAATGCTATCGTAACCCATTTTCTTTACATTATTATTAACGGGCTTCTCCCATGTCAGACTCATTCATGCTCATCTGTTTCATACGCTAATACCCACATTCTCCCATTCCCATTGCATTGGTTGGCAGGGAGATCATGATATTGTACAAATTCTTTGAAACAGACATAAAAAAAAGGCTGCACAGTAGACAGTGGTGGTCTGTACGGTCATTAAACACATCGTGGTTCCTCTGTTTGCCATGTCTGGGTATGCATCCGCAAGCACTCTGAACACTACGAACGTAATGAATGCAGAAGGACAGAAAGCTCTGTCAGAGAACATGAATGAATCTCTAGATGTCAACAAGCTTTGCATCCGTGGTCGAGTTAAAGCTTCTTCAGTCAACTGAACGAGAAACAAGAACAAGAAATAAACACGTAATTATGGGAATGCGTTCCTGGGACGTTGGAACTAGGATTTATTTAAAGAAAGGTGCTGCAAAGACAGGATAAACGCAAGTAAACAAACTTTAACTAAAATCATGACAGATTGAGAGACCAAGTAAAGCTTGGATTACGAGACAAACCAGAACCGATGAGAATCTGTGGATGAATGAGGCAAACCAAGGAGTATGCATGGAGCTAATTACAAACAAGGTCCAGGTGTCAGAACTAAGCATTAGATGGACCAGGGGACCGGGAAGTAAATACAAGCAGATAAAACAGGAGGCAAGATAAACACTAAATCAACCAAATGCCACAGACCATGATGGTATTTAAACACCTCGTTAATCAGGTGGGCCGTCAGTGCTTCTAGCATCAAGCTTCACCACTTCCTCCCAGCTCTTTAGTGCACAAGACGTGAAATTCCCAGGGTGGGAAATGCAGTGAGCTGTGACCGTCACACGTATGGCCAGATGTCCATCCTTCTGTGGTTAGATCGCTATCACTATAATGTTTTCCCGTGAGGTGTTGTGCAACTGTACCGTGCGTGTGAGGAAATTTTAAAACCGCTAATTCCAAATAGATTGGGACGGTGTGTAAAATGGAAATAATAAACAATTATGTCCAGATCTCAGATTCACATATTTTCCATGAAATGGTAAAATGACTCAGTTTCAACATCAGATATGATGTTTATGTTCTACTGGGAATAAAATATGTGGTGATGATGGCAGCAACACATCTATTAAAAGTAGCTACAGCAGAAGGCTGGAGAAGTAATTGGTGCAAATAAAAAGCAACTGGAGGATCATTTGACAACTAGTTTGGTTGCCAGGCAACAGGTCAGTAACATGACTGGGTATAAAAAGGAGCATTTCAGAGAGTCTCTCAGATGGAAAGATGTATATTTATGTATATAACATGTATGCTTATGAGCTGATAAACTTTCCCTTCGTAAGATTATAGAAGAAACTGGCTTATTACACAACTTTCTGACCCTAAATAACTGTTTTGAGGTCTACCAGTCAGGTTTTCAGCCACAGTATTGACACTGCTCTTGTTAAGGTCTTCAATCAATGCTGCTTGAACACAGATACTGGACACATTTTAGTCCTGGTACTACTGGATTAACCAGAACATCTTACAACACCGGCTGAAAACTGGGTGAGACTTTCTGGCACTGTATTTAATTGGTTTGAGTCCTTTCTAGACAGGGACTACAACAATAACTGGAGTTCCCCAAGGCTCCATATGGGGACCATTGCTATTCAACATCTACATGCTACCACTTGCTAAAATGGTGAAACTGTCTCACCAGGAGACTATAGTCCAACCCAAACATTGATCAAGTTAGAGATTAGATGTGTCAGAACTTCCTTCAGTTAAATGAAGACAACTGAAATCATAGTTTTTGGAGCCAAAGAAGAAAGATTAAAAGTCTGCACTCAACTTAAAACCACCAACACAGCCAGGAATCTGGGTGTAGTCTTAGACTCAGACATGAATTTCAGCATCACTTTAAGGCAGTTAACACCTGCCAACAGGACTTAGAAAAACTTGTCCATGCATTTATCTTTAGTAGGGTAGGACTCTATGGGGCCACAATGAACTGATTTGAGTCCTACCTAGAAGGCAGGGAATACTTTGTGTCTATAGGTAACTATAAATCTGAGCGTACTAAAATAACCTGTGGAGTTCCCCAAGGCTACATCCTGGGGCCACTGCTGTTTGACCTGAACTTCAGCATCACATTAAGACGGTTGTGAAGTCAGTTTGTTATCACTTAAAGAACATCTGGAGGATTAAAGGACTGATGTCCCAGCAGGATTACTGCATTTATCTTTAGTAGACTTGACTACTGTAACGCTGTCCTTACAGGTCTCCCTAAAAAGTCCTTCAGACAGCTGCAGTTAGTCCAGAACTAAAGTGAATCATATAACTCCAGTTTTTAAAAGGTCAAGGTAAAATTAATTAGAATAAGAAACAATGAAAACAACAAAGAGTGAAAGTAGTACAACAGGAACCAGTATGGTGATCTGTACGATAAAACCAAGAACAGCAATGTGTGCAGCAATACATTCGTATGTGAGTGCTAAGAAGTCAACTATTACAAAACTTTTCACTGGCTTCCTGTTGGTCAAATAATTGACGTCTAGATCCTGCTGGTAGTTTAAAAAGCACTGAATGGTTTATTCAGGAACTTCTGGTTTGTTATGAACCAACCAGGTCATCGGGGTCAAGTCTACTTTCTGTTCCCAGAGTCAGAACTTAACACCACGTTTGTCGTATTTGCCACCTTTAATCAATTATTTCTTGTATTTTAACTTCTACTATTTCTTCTTAAAGTTTTTTTCCCCTTTTATCCAACTAGATGTCAGCAAAAAAAAAAGTATATGGATACATTTGAAAACATTAATAATCTGCCAAACAGTAATGTAATCAAACTTATGGCAAACCCACACAGGGATCCCTTTAAAGGATTGATTCATAAATTTAAATGACATTCAATAATTTTAGAATTTTATGTTAACAGTATGACCCATGAATATATATATATATATATATATATATATATATATATATATATATATATATAGAGAGAGAGAGAGAGAGAGAGAGAGA
>JAOXYM010000004.1:32786162-32797140 GCA_028567055.1 Leptatherina wallacei | reverse complement strand
GGGTCTTGTAAACAGGGAGCCACGAGCAAACCAGCCTCCTGATACGTTCAGGTTATACGGAGAGAGGGGGGGGGTCAGTTCATAGGGCTGTAAACATTGTTCTTTACCTCCACACCTTGTTTAAAAGGCGAAGGGCTAAGGGGGAGAATTGAGATTGGGCCTAATAGGGCTTGCATTAAGGGACTATGAAAACAAACGTGAAAAGTAGCCACTGAAATAAGTGCTTTATTTTCAAATTTAGACTGCCATGGTATCGGTAATCATATTTTGCCATTGACTGTGTTTAAGCCTCTATTTTCAGATGATTAAATCTGTAATACAGCAGCCATCTTTTTTATGATTGAGCAGAACATTTTTCCTATTAGTTACATTTTAGTCCAAAACTTTCAGCTCCACATTCAAAGCATGCAACCTCAAACTCAACCCTTTGCCCCCCGTTTGATTGTCCAGGAAACTCCTCCATCACCTGTCAGGGAAAATGGGCCTTCCCCGCTGTGCCTGACTGGCCATAAGCTCCATTTAAAAAACACAGCCAGAAATGGAAAATGCCTCCCAAAAATAGTTCCCATTCGGACCAGGATGGCTATAAAAAAAATGTTTTAAAAATTCCACGGCTTTATTTAACTAAGTCGTGTCAGCAATGGGGTCTGGTGACAATCTTATTCATCGAGATGGGGAGGTTGAGGGGGTATGAGGAGCCTTGAGAATGAGCTCTTAGATATTTGAAGAAGGCTAAGCAAGGTTTAAGTTTCCGACTGAAGACCGAGGCTTCGCCAGCTCTCCAACGCCTGCAGAAATAGGCCTTACTACTGCGTTTCCAGGTTGGTCAAACAAACTCACACAGCATTCAAAATAATCTAAAAAGCAAAAGAAAGACATGAGGGTTCTTACAGAATTCCACAAACACGTTCTTCGATGAATCGAAGGCAACTTCTTCAAAATTTTTGCCCACCAAAACCTTGACGGGGTTTTTGTCCCAGTCTTTAGGGATGTCCTGGCTCATGAGGTGGGGCTAGAAGACAGTTTAAAAATAGTTAAATATATGGTTCTTTGTCATAATTCAGGCAGTAACAGAATTAATGCTGGAAATTTCTGCAATCTAATAAATAGAAATGCATGCACATGCATAAAACTGTTCTCATGTTGCATCATCTTTTATCAAGCTCAAGTAGTTTGAATATAAAATCCTACTGGCAGCTTCTCCCGCCGCTATAACCAGACATTCCCGTCTCACCTTTAGTTTTCCCTCAACGAACATTGTGCAGAACGCCGTGATGCTTTCTGCGGTGATGGCGTTGCTCTCTGGCTTGTACTTTGTCATCTCGTCCTCCAGGGTGATGAGGCGGATGGCTGGACACTCCTCTTTCTTCAGGCCAAAGAACTCCAGGATGCGCTGGTTGTCGTCAATGTCGCTGTCGATGAAGATGAACAGGATCTGGATGGAAAGAATGAATAATAAAATCATCAATATTTGACTTTGTTCAGTCAAACCAAAATGTAGTACCGTACAAGTCATGACCCTCTTCTCATTTCCCTTCATTAACAATGGCTTTGTGACAGCCACGTCTCCATGGAAACCATTTCTGATGCCGTCTCTCAGGTCTTAATATGAATTGTTTTAAGCAAAAAAAAGTATTGTCAGTGTACAGGTACAAAGATGAAAGATTTTTGGACTGCAAAAAGAGTGAAAGAAGCAGTCGATATCCAGAGAAAAACTTTAAAAAGACCATCAAGAGAACTTTAAATTATTGCAAAACAGTCTGGTGTCTCAGAAGCAAAAATATGTTGGTCGGTGCATCTAATGTCTGGTAGGCATTTCTCTTTCCCCACCTGACCCCTGAATCCCTCGGCAGCTTTCTTGAATTGGTCCATTTTGTCCTGGAAGTCTGCCGCAGCTTTTGGCAGAAACATGAGGATGTGCGATTTGATGTCGCCACCGAAGATTTTAGGAGCAGTCTGCATGAAACAGAAATGGGAAACTTCAACATGTTTGATTTGGGCCGCGTGTTATATGGTGGGGAAAAGCAGACATATTGGCACGTTGATGAGAGCGGACCCACTGATTACCTGTTCGGTGAACTCAATGACCAGAGGCAGCTGGTTGGCCTTGACAAACGCCAGCAGTTTCTCTTTGCTCAGCTCTCCATCAAATGTGTTGCGCCCCTCATCAAACTGTAAAGGAAACATGGAAACACTTGGTTATAAATAAATCCACCTGGTGTCACATCTAGTCTGCCTGTGAACTCCAAACATAGATTTACCAGACAAACCATTTTAAAATCCTTAATAATGCCCAGCAGAGCAAACAGACTTTTACTGGACATCAAGAATAGCAGTAGTTCAGCCCTTACTGGCACATAATAGCACCGAGGACATTTGGCCCGTGGCATTCAGCCAGTCTTCCAGGCACTGGAATCTAACTCCAACCTGTTGCAATAAACAAGTCAAAAGACCCCCCTGCTGTTTATTAAGACCGAGCCCCCTGCTTTGAGATAGTTTGCTTAACTGCAGCCCACATGTCAGCAGTGTTTACATCAGAGTTAAGTTACCGCCTCCCGCTGCCATCGTTTGCCAACGTGAACTATAAAATCACCGAAGACTGCGATATTTAAAGCTTCGGTTGCATGGGCCGATCATGTTCTGCAACCACGACCTGCTATATATGAAAGCAAATATGCTTTAATATGATTTATAGAAAGCTTAAAATGGTAACTGGGCTGCAGTAAAACACTAAACGATCAAAGTCCAACGTAAAGCTGGACTCATTTTGGTCTATTTGAAAAGATTGCTGCTCATTTATGTTTTATTGCTGCATTCACCTTCAAACTTATTGACCATTTAATTTCTATTGACGGACGCTCTGGACTTTGGCCTGCTTTGACAAATCTACACCGACGTAGATACTGCTTCACCGATAAGGTCGACAACAGAACCCCTGAGGTCTTTACGATGGAGCAAGTTCAACATAGTGAGGATATCTTTTCATTGTCACAGCCCCAACAACTGCAACGTTGCCAGGCAGTAACACAGCGGTTATCATCAGCCCAGGGAATCCACCCAGATTTCTAACTCTTGCTGTAAACGCATTTATTTATTTATTTATTTAGTGCAGTGTTGGTACCAGAAGACCAAATCACAGACATGGTCTACAACAACAGCTGAGAATATTCAGAAACCCAAAGAGTCATTTTTCCATGAGAAAAAAAAAAAAAGGTGAAAATCTAAACAGTCGCTGCATTCAACGTTGGCAGTTTTGTGATAGACGGACTTTGAGGTTTCTCAGCAGGAATATAAGACCATTACTGACCAATAAGTATAATTTAATAACCCTGATATGTTCAAATAAATTAACGAAGGGGTTAGATGTATTCTTAGGGGGTGTGCAACAGTTATATCTGCATCTATGGTGCAGCTCTGGCATCGTGGTGGTGGTCTTGGGAACCAAAGAGGATCTATAAAAAAAGTAATCTTTGATCAGCATACATTTTAAATAAGTAGCGCTCATACAGATGCTAGTCAGAAAAGTCTGATGGGTCTGTGTCGTAGACACGGTCAACCTCTTAGTATTGCTTGGTCGGAAAGCCATGCTTTTGTTTTGTACGTGACCAACTTATCTCGAACATAACAGCTGTTGAGCAAGTTATAGGAGGTGCAGCACTGTGGTGAGTGGGTAACTGTTTTACACCTGCAAACCCAGGATTCATTCTGAAGATATCTTGTGAACTAAATCCAGTTTTTTTCTGCAATGATCTGACCCCCCCCCATTTGCAAGGGACTGCCACAGTGGCACACCTGTTAGAATAAATTTTATAAAGACATAGGCCTATTTTGGTTTAAAGGATTAAATTAAGCTCCAATGACTCATCTGCTCTATATTTCCCCCTGTGGGGCTACTTGAAATATAGACCATAACCTAATAAAGATCTCAGTCATTGCATAATCTGTGGTTCAACATGCCCAGGTCATTCACTGGTCAGCAACAGACCCAAAGGTCAACGAATGTCGACAACGTTGAATGACCTCAAACGGTCCCAGATTAGCAACAGACAGTGGATACTGTGCAGTCTACAGCATCAGATTACTTGAGTTGTAGATCAAAAATCTGCAGGGCGTCGTCAGCAGCTTGGCCATAAATGCTTAAACATATGTTTGTTGCATGAGTGGAAACAAGTGTGCCAATAACCCAATCGCAAAATATCTCGATTAGATCAGAGACAGAGTAGCCTGCATGTAGTCTCCCACACCCTCAGGTGGACCGCAGTTTGAGTGCATGAGGACTTAACACAACATTGAAGTAGCAGAGTTAAACTTCACCTTCTTGAATAGGACGACACCATCCTTGGACACCTCATACTTAGAATAAATGGAGTCGCTGGAGGTGATGGCGAAGGGAATATCATCAATTGCTTCAGCTGCTTTTTCATAGGCTTTGGCACCATCAGATGCAGGATCCTGCACACAAAAAAAATAGGTAAAGCACTGTGCAAGTCATTCTCTATTATTAAGACTTAACTAGTAGAAAGCAATAAGTAGAACATGTAGGTTTTAGACGGTAAAGCATGACAGTTTGAGGTTTTTCCTTCAAACTCGCACCTTAAAGAAGCCGATGACTGCCACCTCATTGTCAGCAATGAGAGATTCAGCTTCAGTGACCTCAGCCAGGGTGGCGACGGAAGGCCCTGTACGCTTCTTCAGCCAGTTGACCATGTCATCGGCCTGTCTGCCAGCTGCCACAAAAGAAAAAAAACAGGTCAAACACTTTAGTACGCACAGCTTACTGGGCTCAGACAATACGTATAGCAGACCACTGTAAAATTCTGTAGTTGCCGAGGGTAACAGATGCTTAACTCAATGTGCAGAGCATCTGTGGTTCAACTGAAGATGTACAGGCAGGGACACTATAAATTTGCTAGTGTGAGCGTTTTAATGTTTGTTCACCAGAAAAATACCACTTCTGCAATTTCAGGCCAACTGCTTTTACAGCTTAGGCTGATGCTCATTTGCCTTTACTTCCAGATTCATACACGTTGTTGCATCATCGCTGGTAAAAAAAAAAAAGAAAAGTCATGGCAAGCCTGCAAGATTGATTAAAACATGTTTGCCTTCGTTTGGAGAGGAGCTAAAGCAATTACTAACAACTTAAAGACAGACATGGCTGACAGAGTGAACAGGTGATGCAACATGGTGGACATTTCACAGATGAAATGCACGTTGAGGCGATTCGGCATGCGGTCTACGTGAAGAGTTATGGAGGTCTGAGGCAATGCGAGGGAGGTGAAGAAGGATAATTCTAGAAGCTGGATTTAACTCAGAGTAGTCATTTCCACAAAAGCACTCTCAAACCACCTCTCCCCTCCCAGTCCAAATGGAGCCGGGCCCAGGCGACGTGAAGAAATGCACATGGCTGCCCCAGCTCAGTCAGCATGAGGGGAAGGCCTGGTGGAAGCCTGGCCCACTTTCTGCCTCATGAATGCTGCTGAGAGCCAATTGGTTGGCTTGCTGTTTATGCAGCTGTGCAGATCATATTTCCTCAAAAGAGGAGTGTCAGTGGGCCTGGCTTTGGATGTTTGATCCAATTCTTTTTCTATCAAAAGATGCACATTTTATAATAAAGATTTCACCTTTACTTATGATTATTTGGAAAATATGAGAAAAAAAAATCCTCCTGCTTTATCAGGGTGCACTGGTTTTAAAAAGTCTGAGCAGTAACAAAAAACCACACTGAGCCCGTTTTTCAATTTCCATGAATAAACCAAAGACCAGAACGTAACCTTGGCAACATGAATGAAACCATCAATTAAAAATCAATAACTACCAACAGGATGCATCTAAATTGAATTAGTTTTCCAAGACTGAGTGCAAATGCTTAGTCATCCATCTGATACAAAGGAGAAATGCAGAACTACTCACCCGAGTACTCTTTAGGAGACTCTTTATCGCCACCTTTGAAGAACTTGATGGTGGGGTAACCCCGGACGCCGTACTCTTGGGCCAGTTCTGTCTCTTCTGTGGCATCCACCTTACCCAGGCGAATTTCTGAACCCTCGGCCTTCAGCATGCCGGCAGCCTTGGCATACTCTGGAGCCAGAGCCTTGCAGTGGCCACACCATGGTGCATCTGTGGAGCACATACAAAAAGGTTTTTGTAGCCAAATGTATGCAAAAAAAAAAAAAAAAAAAAAAGTGGGGAGGAGGGAGGGGGCTTCAAACGATGACCCATCATCACTTACAAATGCCAAAAAGCATTCAATCAAACAGATAAAAATCAAAGAACTTAACATTTGAGCGTATCAAAGAAGAAGAAAATAAAAAGCTACTATAAAAAGACTGAAATCTATCAGGATTATAAAACATACTTAGCTGATGTGCAATTAATACTTATTTATTTTAAGTAGTAACTTCAAGGAAACCACTTGCAAAAATAAGCAACAAGCAGTTGGAGCAGCCACAAAGTCAAAGACAATTTAAATACGGTTGCCTTTCATATCTTAAATTTACAAGCTAAACGTGTCCAGGAAAATTTTTAGAAGTCTGACACACCTTCCAAACAGATGATGAGCTAATCAGAAATGACACGTCAAATAAAAATTGACCTCTATTGCCTCATCCAGACTTGACAAAGAACAAAACTTCCAGGTCCAAGTCCAGCCAACAAACGCACACCTTTCGTGAGTTAAATTTAGTATTATTTTAGCGAGACAAAAGATGTTTGTGTAATATTAGTTTATTTTTTTTATTTATTTTTTCAAATATAAAAACCACAAGAGTAGATTTTTCAAGGTTTCTCCAAATTTTCTACCATTTATATATAATTTAATAATTTTAAACCTGTTAGGAATTTGAATAAAAGGAAGGCCTTTTAGCTTTCAGAAATATTTACAATATATATTAAATAACCCTCTGATTTAAATCAATTAAAAAAGTACTTTTTTTTGTTCTACTTTTTATCTTATATTTTTCTGTTCTGTCCTTGTATGCTGCTGGGGAGATTTGATATTTCTTTAATTAGCAGTGCCTATTTATTTCATAAAATGTCTTCTTTTTTTAAATAAAAATCAGAGGAGGAAGAAACTTTTGTCAAGTACACGTCAACCTAGCTCCATGTCCCAGCAGAAATCCCGCCCAGCTGAGACCTACGTGGGCCAACAAGGCCTTCAGCCCTCCTATCCGGGCATCACGGCCACTCCTGACTGGTCCAAACATCTGTCACAGGTCATTAATCTGACAAAGTGTAGCTGGATGGGTCCAGAAAGTCTATTAGGACAATAACACTCGTCCATCTCATAGTCAACTCCTTCAAACCAAACCTAGATCTTAACTACACATGCACAGTTTAGTTCAATGGAAACTTAAAGTTATCGTGTGGAAACCACAGGAAACAATCGAAACCTTATGCACAACACAGACCAAATCTAACATCACACACCTATGATACCAATGTGTAATAATGACCAAGTTATTACAGCAAAATCCACCAGATTCCAGTAAAATCTGAATCTGTAAACACTCCGGGATACTCTGAGCTAGCTAGTCCGTGTTAAAAAAAACTCCGGGATACTCTCGAGTTAGCTAGTCCATTTTAATTAGAAGCTGTGCAAACAAAGACGACTCTAACGCACAAGTAAATGACTTGGTTTTCATAAAGTGGAAATGGTGGGTAGGCCACAAAGGGTCACGCATGGATGCGGAATTGAACCAGCATCCGTGAGTTAGCGGCTACCAGTACCAACTTGTCTCAAGTGTCAAAGTTTGATGCTAACGTCCCCCCCCCGGCTTCACTCAGCTAGCTAGTCCTGCAGCCGGTGCGTCCACGGAGCGAAGCTAACCCGCTTTAGCCGTAAAACATTTATCCGCTTGATTTTACTTACAGAATTCAACCAAGATGTTGGGGTGAGCTTGGAGAGCCTCGTCGAAGTTATTCTTCTTCAGCACCAGGACGTCTTCTTCCTCGGCGATCTCAGCCCTGCTGGCCACAGCCAGTGTACACAAGAGCAGAAACTTCAACATAGTTGCCGTCGGGTATTCTTCCTGACAGGGAGATAAGAGCTGCGAGCACGCTAAGCTACGAGTTTAGTTCGGAAATTCGTCTCAGTTTCTGGTCTTTTCCCCCCCACTTAACTCGAGGTTGGGAGAGTAGCAGGTATTTTTGTGTCTACCGCTACTAACGTGGCAGTGCACGCAGAAACCGGAGGGGTCAGCCGTGGTGCGCATGCGCCTTTATCAGGCCGAAAGCGTTCGTGTTGAAATGTGACTGGACCGCAGCGAGCTGCACCTGGAAGTGAAAGATGCGCAAGTCTCTGCGCTCTGCCGCCTACTCATCATGACACACCGCAGCTGCGTGTGAAAACAGATGATGTTTAAAGGCGTATTCCTCTTAAACAGAGGGAAATATGCTATATTCGAACATATTTGAAAGGTATCATAAGTTAAATAAACTATAAATTATATTTCAATTTATATTTGGCCATTTACATTTTTTTGTTTGTTTTACTCCATTTTTTCTGACTATGGGAGTGTAACTGATGCAACAATACTAAAATGTGTGAAACTTTTTTGTCAGATTTTTGTTGGATCTCTTCTTTTTTTTTTACACTCTTTACACTATGATAATAAGATAAGATAGGACTTTATTGATCTCACGTCGTGGAAATGTGTGCGTTACTGCAGCTCCAAAACAAAAAGACAGAAGTGTAAGTAAAGTAGAAAATATAAACATAAAATACAAAATAGAATAAGATCAAAACACTTTATACCACGTATTTATAAGCATACACAGTATGCTGTATGGATGAAGGGTTGTGGAAATATGCAAATGCAGATAAATAAAAAATATCTATCTATATACAGTCGTAAACAAAATGTTTCATCCCCTTCTATCAAATAAAAGACAAAATTCTTAATAGTAATTCAAATAACTGGAGACTTATGAAAATAATAATAAATATAAATTTGCTGAATTATAATTTAGTGAAATAAGACATTGTTTGTTAATTTAATTGAGCTGAAAAAATGATAAAAAACAGACAAACAATCTGGTCCTGGACCAATGAGAGCACTTTGCTGATGAGCAGTGGGCCAGAATACCTGTGGACAGGTGTAGAAGTCTGATGGAGAGTTACAGGAAACAGCTGATTGCATTGATCGCCTCAAAGGATTGCTCAACAAAATATTAGCTCATGAGTGACGTAACGTAGATTAATTTCTCATATTTTTTGCACGTTTATTAGAAATATTTCCATTGAACCACAATTGAATAACAATGTCATGATTTTCATCAAATTTTTATATATCATAACTTTTGTCAGTTTCAACTTATTTCAGTGACAGATGATTTTTTTTCCTTCTTTAATGGAAGGGTATAAATCATTTTGTTTACCACTGTATATGGACATACAGGCATAGAAACAGTATATACACATATATGAACAGATACATGCATACACATGTATGTATCTGTCTTTAAAAAAAAAGTTTAATCATAGACAACAGAGAGCTAGAAAAGAAATTAGCAAACTTAAAAACCAATTGGAGGAGCTTTGACAGTTTATTAAGTTAATTGCATGCATTATGTGTATAAAAAAAGCATTTCAGAGAGGTATATGTAAAGATGGGCAGAGGTTCACCAATCTGAGTGAATGTTCCTCAACATAAGAATATTAAAACTTTGAAGATCCCACCATGTATAGTGTTTAAAATCATCATAAGATTCATAAGAATCAGGAGGAATCTCTGTGCGCACGGGACAAGGCCAAAGGTTAAAATGATCTTGGGGCCTTCAGGCAGCACTGCATCAAAAGCAGACGTGATTCTCTACTGGAAACCAGTGCATTGGCTCAGGAAGACTTCCAGAAATTCACCCTGAAACCCACAAATGCAGGTTAAAGCTCTATGATGCAGAGAAGAAGCCATATTGGATCTAGAAAACACTGCAGTCTTCTTTGGACCAAAGCTCATTTAAAATGCTCCGAGATGAAAATGTGAACTTCTTTCTGGAAAGCATGGACGACGTGTCCTGCAGACTAAAGAGGAGAGGGAGCATCCAATGTAGAACCACATCCTGCATCCATCACAACAGCATGGCTTCACAGGAGAAACTGGCCTGCCTGCAGTCCAGAAAACATTTGAAGCCTCATGAAACGATAACGATCCAGGACCTGCATCAGACCAGAATGGGACAACATCCCTTTCCTAAAAAAAACTCCAACAACTGGTCTAACTTTCCCAGACGTTTACAGACAGACAGACAGATGCTACAGTGATAAACATCACGTGTTGTTGCCATCAGATTCAAATTATTTTGCATGAATTGGTAAAAATGTTGTTTATGGTCTACTGGGAATAAAAGATCAGCAAATCATTGCATTTTATTTTTATTTGCACTTGACACAGCGTCCCAACTTTTTTGGAACTGAGGTTGTAAAACAACATCAGGGACAATTTTTTTTTACACTAATCTGAAAAAAAAAGAATTAATTTAAGCCTCTTGTTGATTTTTTAAAAATGTTTTCCCAAGTGTCGACATAGTGCTCTGTCTAAGGATGAAAAGAAGGCTTCACTTTAAGAGGTGACACAATGAACTGTTAGCAGGAAGTTTTAAAACACACACCAAGCACAATGTGCCACGTATCAGAGATAAAGAGACGCATTCATGTGTTCTAAGGCAAATGTGTTGTAAGAAAAAGTAAATAATATTTTACAAATCTTGTGAACATATCTGACTCGTAGTCTGACTCGGACAGGTCAAGGTTTGAACATCTGATGTGTGTATTCAGCGTTGTGTATCAGCGGGTCAATGAGGAAATCTTGAAGCCGTTCAGCAGGTAAAGCCGGAGGTTAGATCCAGAGATACGACAGGTATTAATGAGTCGGAGAGAGAGAACAATGTAATCTACAGCACGGGTTCTTAACCTTTTCTGCACTGGGGCCCAACTATTTCAGTACAAACTGGTCCGGGGCCCATTCAAACATTGTATTGGTTT
>JAOXYM010000004.1:32466896-32477465 GCA_028567055.1 Leptatherina wallacei | reverse complement strand
ACGCGACACATTTAGCCGCAACGCGACACAATTAGCCACAGCGCGACACAATTAGCCACAGCGCGACACAATTAGCCTCAACACTACACAATTAGCTGATACACGACACAATTAGCTGCAACATGACACAATTAACCTCAACTGCTCACTTCCGTTGTGGCCAATTGTGTTGAGCCTT
The DNA here is from genome assembly GCA_028567055.1 of Leptatherina wallacei. Lineage (NCBI taxonomy): Eukaryota > Metazoa > Chordata > Actinopteri > Atheriniformes > Atherinidae > Leptatherina > Leptatherina wallacei. The sequence continues at coordinate 32,477,287 of JAOXYM010000004.1, read as the reverse complement.
ACAATGTCATATTGTGGCTAGCTGTCTTACAACTGCACCTTGTCAATATATACTGCTGTCGATAAATAAAAGTAAATTTGACCCAGAACCGGCATTAGACCTGATGGAACAGTCCACCTACATGTTTACAGGACATATTAGGTCTGAATGGATAAAGCTGGACATACTCTGAAATGTCTAGAACTAGCAGCTAATGCAAGTCAACACTTGTCAGAAGCATTTCTAATTTTTAATTTTCTTGCCAACAGCTTCAGCTGTTTAACAGTTTATTCCATGATGTTGGTTGTAATGGAAGCAGCAGTTCGTCAGCCAGCAGACCGTGTTCACCAACATATTTTTCATCTTTCTGTTGTGTGTTTTTGTTGGCCTTTAGGGCTTCATTACTTCTCAATATAATATGTTTCATTAGGAAAATGTATTCTATATAAAGTAATGAGGAGAAGACCTGCACAAACAGCAATAATTTAAGAAAACCTTGAATAATTTTGTTATAAATTAATGCATTTTAAATTTTGCTTTGAATGTCTGAAGCAAAATTCTTATCTGGAAAAATCAGAATCAGAGAAAATGTATTCATCCCCGAAGAGAATTGAATTATTGTTGTAGCAATAACAGATCTTGGAATGAAAAAGGAAGCAACAATGAAAAATACATCAATAAAATAATATCAAAAATATAAGTAACATGTTTGAATTTTACATAGATATTTACATTACTGTGCATTAAAAGGTCAATCCTAAAACTGAGAAACATCTTTAAACTTCTAAACAAGGAGGCAGAGCTGCTGCTTTTCTGCAGATAGAAAGAGGATTAAAATTAAGGTGGAAAATCTGTCAGAGGACAGCAGGATCGCTGGCCTCTGTCAGAGTCCTCGGGCTCTAAATAACCAAAAAGAAAATATATCAACCCAAGTTCTAACAGCTCTGGGCCTCTGGGTGTGAGCGAGGAGATGGTGAAGAAGATGGTGTGACTGCAGATGGGGAAATTGCAAACAGAGAACTGCTGAAGAGTACGAAGCTGTCAGATTCTCTCTCTGAGTGTCAGATCCTCACAAACCATTGAGGCTGAACCAGAACAGACTTCCAATCAAAACTTCTGCAGAAGATTTGAAAAACAGCTTAAAATCCATCAGCATTAACACTGCTTGCAGTTCTTGCAGGTCACGGCTGAAACCAGGTAGGTTGTGGAGGTAGAAATTCTTTCAAAGCATTCAATTTTTTTAATCAAAACGAGGTTTGAGGTTTATTAGCTATAATGTTTGACTGACCAGCTTCCTGCTTAGTAACTAAGTGGTATTTTCATGGCATGCGGGAGCACAGATTGCAAGATTACAGGTTGGATCAGAAAAAAACAAACAAAAACATTTTGCACTAGCAGTGAGATAGCAAAGTTTTGCAAAATCAAGTGTACAAGAGAATCCATCAGTTTTGGACTAAACATGCGTTTAGCTGTCCCGTTTTATGTGGCTAGGAGCTAAAAAGGAATAATTACTATACAAAATAGAGCAGCACTTAATCATCGTCAAACACTAATCCAGTAGTTCTCAAACTGTGTGGTGCGGCAACATGACAGGGGAGGCACATGGGATTGGGAAAATGTGACAGAGGAACTAATGTTTTGACAATTCTAGCTTTTGGAAACATTCTGGTCCACACTCCAGACCACTGGGTGGCAGATACCATTCATTTTTGCAGACCACAAAAAAATATCAAGAAGAACAACTTTGGAATAATGTTGCGTTAGATTTGACTTGGAGTTATATTAGATATCAGATAGATAGAGATCAGATATTTATTTCTCGCTGTATGTGTCGCGAGGAAGGGGGTGTGGCCATGCAGTATTGTTTTGGACATGTGACAATGATAGTAAGGCAGCGTTTTGGGATGTTTAACTGAAGCAGGGAAGGTCTGCGGTGTGGTAGTTTTTCACGGTATCGAAAGAAGATTCTCTAAAAGCAGTATGCAATACTTGCAACATGAAAGTAACGTGAGGAGGATGTCGCATCAAATCATTCAACACCATCAGTTTGATACGTCATCTGAAAAACCACCAACCAGAGGTTCACAAACTTTAGCGGGAAGCTAACGCTGCTAACGCTAGCTTTAATTTTGTATAGAATTTCATCATCTTAACTTAACTTTTTTTTTTTTTTACGATATCGGTAAATATAGGTTATCGGCCATTGCAAAAATATTAATATCGGTATATACATATATATGTGGAAATGTTTATTCCTCCAAAGTGGGGCATAGTGGAAAAGGTTTGAGAACCATTGCACTAATCTGTTTAATGTCACTAGTGATAATAACCAGGATGCTAACCATGAATCCTTAGAAATGTCACATAGTCAATATTCTTAACGTTAGTTTATTATATAAAGTTTAATTATACAGTTGGAAGCCACTCAAAATAAAAATTAGATTTTTAAAAAGGGAGACTGGATAAAGTAAAATAAGTATACATATAAGCAGCACAGAAGTAGGGAGGCTCTCTAATCTGTGGAAGAGTGTAAAAAGATTGTGGAATACTTCATAAACAACGTTTGATGTATTAGAACTAAGTTATACTAGAATATGTTTGATGCAAACAGCTGCTGACAGAAAGTTGAGCTCTTCAAAAGCAGGTGTTGTCTGAGTCGGTACTGGTGAGCAGCTGCTGGATATTTTTCTCCACTCTGTCCTCTTCATCCATCATCCTCCTCATCTCTAAATGCATTGTCACTGATGTCTTCATCATTGTTCTCTGACAATGTGCTCAGTTATAAAATGAACACACTGAACAGAAAACACTGACTAATGTTTTGTTATATGGGGCAGAATTGGCAGCAACCCTGTGACATCATTAACAACAATTTTTTAAAATGTATAAAAACTAAACAGAGTGGAGTATTTTTAAGACCACGTTGCCTCATTGCCTGAAAATAGAAACATTTTGTTGTAAAATGTCATCATTCACTGACATTCTGGACAATGTCTCCGTGGATTTCTTATTTTCAGTTTTAAGTTTTCCATTTCAAGGTCTGCCTTCGGGATCTGGCACAGTACGTGGATTTTATAGTTACTTTGCAGTCAACTGGGTCTGGCTCTGATGATGCAATCCCCCAGGATGGTCATTGTCGACCGGTCCCGGTTGATGCTAATATGGATTAATTAGATAACACATGCCAACTGTAGGCTACCATGTGTTTTAGCATCCACATGTTGGCTTTGCAGGAAATCATCCACCAAGTGTCTCAAGGCCCATTTCTGCTCCCTTTCGGATGTAAATAGGGTAGTCCGTTTCAAACGTTCTAACGCATTGCCGTCCTCATACTTCCATGCATGTTTTACGTTGCCAGGGTTACCTGCACGAGTGGGCAGTGCTGAGTTCAGAGATCAATCCCACGATCTGACGTCAGTTTCAGACACCGGTTGGCGGCGGTAATGCATTGGGTACAGTGGGACCGATTCCAATCCCATAATTTTCTTTAATAAAACTTTATATAAAAAATTTTTTTCACTTGCTTGACATGTCTGAATCAGGACTACAAGACGGGATACAAGTGGACGAACATAGCTAAGACTTTATTTGAACAATCGATAAAAGATTATGCAAATGCAGGATGATCTAAAAACTAAACTTTAACTAAAAACGAACAAAACTCAAGCAAAAAGTCCGGGATGGACAGATGGATGGACGGACTTGGCTTGGAACAAAGTAAAACCTGCCGCTAATGATGAATGAGAGGGTAAAGATGAACGGGGAGCAGGATGTAAACACAACGGAATAAACTGCAAATAACACAGAAAGTAAAAGCTGACCAGAATCAAACTAAACCAGACACATAGCATAGAACAAAGACTTACCCAACACAAAGACCATGACGTACTCCTGAGTCGGAGGCTGAATTTGGGTCCTTGGTGTTGGTTACATTCATTTAAGTTGCTGTTTACTTTGTTTTAGACGACCTGGCCAGGTTTAAGGACGCTAAGCTGTAGCACAGGCTGCAACTCCAAATATATACGGTGTCATTTTTTGATTGTGTTTGAAAGTTTTCAGGGATTGTTTGATCAAGATTGCTGATAAAAACAAATATTCACTGAGCACCTCGTGAGATTTCTGCACCGATTTATTGAATCCTGCCTTCCTTTCTCAACGATCTGTCACCTGCATATCTCCAGTAAAGGTTTTGTCCAGTTTCCTCAGATGCGCTCATCGCTCAGAGCAGCTGATGCCCTGACCCTACCTGCTGATCAATACTGCCCCATCTGACCATTTCTATTTCTAGCCACCATCCCTGCAGAGTCAGCCCCCTTCCCCCCCTACCTTTTCTTTTCCGCTCACCTCTCTGGGACCAACCTGGCACAGCGGTGTGCACGGCCAAATCTGTCTCATCTAAAGAGAGACGCCCGGTGACGGCAAACACACAGCGTGGCTTGTAATGTTTGTGCAGACGAGTGTTCCCACGAGCAGCCGTTATACCTCTCTGTATAATTCCAGTTTAAACACCCCACAGATATTAACAAATGACCAGCACTCTGGCAGATCAGGGACATTCATGATTTATTTCCAGGGACCCAAGTTGCAAAAAGCTGAGTGACCCAAAACCGTAATGAGAACAGTGTATAAAAAGAATCAGTCTGACCCATATCCAGTTCAGATATAGGGCGAGTGCATAAAAAGTTACAGTTAATCTGGCACTTTTTTCTTGGCATCGACTACAACAGCTGCACTTTTAAATCTTACTGTACACACACACGCACACACACATACACGCATGGTCTTTTAAGGAGTCTTCTGAGACTGCTGGTCTTTATCTTGAGATCCTTTGCTGCATCATTTGCAACCTGGCACAAGAGGAGAGACAAAGAACAAATCATTGAGTGGAAGAGAAATCAATTCTAATGAGTCAACGTTTTCTAAATAAAAGAGGAACAAACTGCCCGTCTTTTAAGTCGGCATCACCGATGGTCACCTGAAAAAGGAAGTCATTCAGTATTCAGAGGATGCTCTCAGCTCAGAGGGGCTAAAAACAACAGATATGCAAGGTCCAGCCAGAGCTGTTGTTTACTGAGCTGGAAGTTAACCTTAGACTAAAAACAGTCCTACCTCAAAGCACGACGTGTGTCCTGATGCGAGCTGATCTGACTTTCAGCTAGAAGAGTAACACTTAAAGTCAGAGCTGATGATGACGTGTTGGGCTCTAAAAGCAGTGATTTGAAATGTTAGATGCCTGCTGGTGTTGCAGTCAGTCGATGGTTTTTGTCCTTTATCATGTTGTATCTCAAGTCTTTTTTTAAACAGATTAAATTGGATCCTTTGCTGTTTTGGAAAGTCTGATATTTGAGTCTAATTAGATTCAATCTGATGCTTCTAAAATCAAATTTCAAAGTGTCTTTTGCATCACTTGCAATGTGACACATAATGATGACGTCGGATAACGGATGGTGGTAGGACCCAGTTGCAGGACTGATGAAGATCAGAGGCAGATGAGGGTAAGATGAAGATTTTAATCAGCGCAAAGACACATGAAAACGTAGGAAACAGCTAGACTGGTTGACAGAGAGACCGCGACAGATAGAACCATAATGAACTGGCACAGGACGAAGGAAAACAGGGGGCGTAAATACTGAGGGGAACTAATTACTTTGTACAAAACAAGAAGCAGGTGAGGCAATGAGCAAAAGAAACCAGGCGAGATAACGAACAGGAAGTAAAACCAAACGCAATATGCAAGGGGAAACAACTACAAAATAAAACAGGAAGGACAGAACTCAACCCAAGACAAGAATAAAACCCCAAATAGCCTGGACACACACATGCATATTTAAACCCGTTAACCAGATCCGTTCCCCTCAACCACAAGAAACATCACTCCATAAATATCCAAGTCATCCGTGACTCCCAGAACCACTGATTGAACGTGGTATCCCGCTTCCAGGGAGGAAGCTAGTCCTTCGTCTTACAGAGCGGCTGTGATGTATGGGTCTTTTAATAATGAACATTTCCTACAACAGTGGCTCTTTATCATACTAATTAGTTTTATTAGGAGATGGAGATTGTGCCCCGACCCCCTGGTTAATAACAAAACTGGCCAACCTTCAAGTTTGAAGTTTTATTGTCATATGCAGAAAACAATGGAACATCATTTCCACCAATGACATTCTTGGACTCGGAGCTCCCTCAATATTGCATGTAGAACGTAGCACTTAGATAAAATATTAAATAAATAAAACTATATAAATAAGAAAACAGAATATGAGTAAAGAACTTAGAATATAAAACTACATACTGGATGCAGAGCTCTGTATGTAAAATGTGTGGTATTTCAGCAGTCCAGTGTCCTGATGTCCCTGAATCTGCGAGTTTCGATGCTTCTGTACCACCCGCCTGACAGCAGGAGCGTGAAAAGTGTAAAACTGGGATGGCTTTCAGACTCACCTGGAGGTTTTATTTCATCAGAATTATTTTCATCAGTCTTTTTTCCTCGCCTCCGTCCATCTCTGCACACGTTTTTTCAGCCTCGTGAGCTTTTATGGGCATTTTAGGGCATTAACCTTCACAAAGTAGGGCCAGCTGGCACCTTCTTTCAACAAAGGAAAAGATTGGCATCCATCAATCTAAGAGGGAATAAAACTTAACTTTAGAACAAATTTAAGAAGACTTGTAAGGAGATATTGGTGAATGAAGCCAAATGTCCTTTGGGCACACCAGAGTGGAGATGTTTGGTAATAATGCACAGCACATGTGTTTGGAGAAAACCAAACACAACACATCAGCACAAACACATCGTACTAATCGTGCATTCCAGTTGTCCTCGGAACTCGGAATTCCAAAGTAATTCCAGAAATGAAGAAGCGATCCTAGGAACTCATAATTTGCAGAAGACCCCGAGATGGCTGCGCTCTGTACCACCTGTCGTTCATTGTTGTCTTTAATAAAATTCTTTACAATACATTTGTGTCCGTTAAGTTTCTCGTACAAACAACAGCGGGTTGTTGTTATCGATACGTACGTTCGTACAGAGTCTTGTTCGTGAAAATAACGACTGTTTTGGAACATGAATGAGATTTGTGAAGTTGAAGGTAAGAAATTTGGGTGTAGAATTTTAATGTTTGTGCATTTTTGTAATTTGTAGATATGTAAATTTATTTTGCATGTAATTTTCTATATTTGTGCGTGCATTTGAACACACATTTTCAAGTTTTCCAAGTTTATACGGTTTACAAACCACATGTTACACATACAAGTACCCAAAGTTACACACAAATTAGTTTATACAGTTTACAAACCATGTATTACACACACACAATAATATTGAGTCTATTTTCTCTCCATACATAACTGTCGGTTGGGACTGAAGTTAAACGAACTAACTAACTGACCACATACGACCCGTACCGAAGTATTCTGGAGTCAAATGTGAGGCCATCTGTCTGAAAACTAAAGCTTGGCTGAAACTGGCTCATGCAACAGGACAATGAATCAAGGTGTTGATTCTTTATCTACCACACAAATCTGATCTGACATCCTACAGATGAGATTGAAGAAAAATCTGATGTGTTGGCAGACTGAGCAAAGCCTCTAAATGTGGATCTGCCCTTCACAGTACACAGGATTGCCTTTCATCTCCACCTGTGAGGGCGTGGATGAAAGGCATGCCTCCTGAGGCTTGTATTTGGAATTATACTTTAATTCCTATAGATTTGTCTTTTTAGGTATAGAAAAAAACCTACAACTTTATTTTAAGCCCACCACCCAGACTGTAACACTGGTATAATTCAGTATGTGGATACAAGCATCACTTTATTATGTGTAGTAGCAGAAAGAAGATATTAACATGGAAATCAACTCAAGGCTAAATATGCGACAGTGAATCCAGGTCATGATTGTACTTAAGCTGCTGTCTATTTTATTTTTTGCCAGATTGATCATATATATGTTTTCTAACTGTTATCCAGAACATTGCAACAAGGTAAGGCTTGTCATTGATTTCTGCACCACCAAAATGGCTTTTCCACTGCATCAGGAAAGTATCCAGATATGCTTATAAAGAGTGGAGGAGGAGGAGGAGGAGGTAAGTTTACACCAAGGGGTTCCATCCTACAGTATTCAACACATTATACTATCATGCCACAGTTATTTATGTGCTGTAGCAGTCAAACTTGGAGTCTAACAGTGAAGCTTATTAGCAGCCTTGGCCATTTTTTTTGCTCCTAACTGCAGAGACCTCAGCCCGTCTCCCCAGTCCAGTTAGTTTGGACCCTATAGTAACAACACACAAAGCAATTTGCTCCAAATAGCCACCCAGGATGCTTTCAGCACATTACAGAGGCAATCAGCATCAGCAAGTAAACTAGAAGACAGCAACGCCGAGCGGCAGAGCGAAGGAGAGAAAATAGAATCGGAGACGGCAAGACAGGAAGAAATAAAATTAGGGCAAGAAGACGGAGAGGTGTTATCATGTTACGGGCAGCTACAGCGCTAGTCAAGACGCTGAATGGGCAATAATAAGGCAGCATAATAAAGTTGCAGCAAGAAGAAAGTGGACATTATAAGAAGCTGATCCAGGGTCTCTGTTAGAGAAAGAGTCCGACACTGTGTCCATAGCAGCCGGAGGGAACTCCTATGGTAAAGTAATATAAGACATATTAGTCATGAGAAGCATAGCCTGGTTTGTCAGTGGCCATATTGTTTCTGCAAAATCATCCCTGTAGGTATCAGGTAGTAGAAAGGGTTGGTTTTCTTCTTTATTTGAGATAGTCTTTATATGCTGCACTGTTCTGTCTTCTTAAGTCAGTGTAAACTTCATTTCTAGATTTGTGAGTTTTTAAAATGGGAAGAAAAAAAAAATTAACCCTATAAAGCCAAACGTATCATATATGATACGTTTGGCTTTATAGGGTTAATTTTTTTGTATGTATACACACAGTTTCTGAGACATTTTGCATCACTTTATGGTAAAACCTTTGCTCAAAACCCTGTAGTATACAATATGATACTTGTCTGGATACCAGGAAGCATAAGACTACACTACAATCATTTTGACATGTCACACGGTATTAAATGGTAAATATACAAAAAAAAGGGTCATTTTCCCCCCCACATTTTGTTAAAGGGCCAAATAGACTTCAGATTAGAAAAATCTAACTTTTCTCCCAAGTTTTTCTTGGGCTAAAAGATTAAGCTGTAACTGTCATGTTTCTAGGGGTTTGGTATGTCTGTCATGTTCAGTTTAGGGTTAGGGTTAGCTGGCCTACAAGAGACCCAGCAGGCTATCCATCCATTACCTCCAGTCAACTAGTAGGCATGTTGTTGGGCCTGGATCCAGAGCCGATCTATGCCCCTGCGCCATCACCTTTTTATGGGTCCAGATTGGCCATCTGGACACCTTCGGAGAGATCCAGATCTCCAGCCACTACCTGGCCAGCTTTAGCATCACGGTGGAGGCGGTCCACCAGACAGACTTCCACGTATCCTGTGTCGTCTCCAGCCACGTTCCTAGCCGCGTCTCCAGCGTCTTCTCAAGCCATTTCTCCTGTGTCATCTCCAGCCACGCCAGCTCCCAGGTCCCGTCCAGCACTTCAGCCTGCAGAGCTACAGCTTTGGTCTCCGTCGCCGCCTGCGTCCCAGCCTTGGTCTAAGCCACCTTTGGCTCCTGGTTTTGAAAGGGTCTCCGAGCGGGACGCCTCTCCTCCGCTTCCTGGTCCCGAGAGGGTCCCCGGGCAATACGCCTCTCCTCTGCTTCCTGGTCCCGAGAGGGTCCCCGGGCGGTACGCCTCTCCTCCGCTTCCTGGTCCCGAGAGGGTCCCCGGGCAATACGCCTCTCCTCTGCTTCCTGGTCCCGAGAGGGTCCCCGGGCGGGACGCCTCTCCTCTGCTTCCTGGTTCCGAGAGGGTCCCCGGGCGGTACGCCTCTCCTCCGCTTCCTGGTCCCGAGAGGGTCCCAGAGCGGGACGCCTCTCCTCCGCTTCTGTCTCCTGGTTCCGGGAGGGTCCCCGAGTGGGGTGCCACTTCTCCACCTCTGGTTCCTGTTCCTGGGGAGGGAGCTTCTTGCGCCACGCCGGGGTGCATTTCTGGGCAGCCAATGCAGGACCCTCCGGAGCTCCATCTCCCATCGTCTTGGCCTCCGGGCCGCCCCCCTGACCCTCGTCTCCTGTCGTCTCGGCCTCCGGGCTGTCCTCCTGAACCCCGACTCCTGTTGTTTCGGACCGCCCTGTAACTTGGACTTTGTTTTTGGGCTTGCGTTTGGGTCCTTTATCCTGGCACACCGTGACAGCAACTGTTTTTAATTTAATTATATTTAGAAAATATGAATACATTTAAAATTTGGCAGCCGAGGTGTTGAGGGGATCCGGTTTGGTGACCTCAGGATCGGGTCTCTGCTATTTGCGGATGATGTGGTCCTGTTGG
>JAOXYM010000004.1:32368150-32382525 GCA_028567055.1 Leptatherina wallacei | reverse complement strand
CTGGAGAAGCTGCATTCAGCTTCTATGCTCCACATGTCTGGAACAAACTCCCAGAAAGTCTCAGATCAGTTTATTTAGATCCAGGTTAAAGACCCTCCTGTTCTCTGCTGCATTTACAGAGTTTTTATCTGAATTTGTTCTGTTTCCTTTTAAGCTTGAATTTTAAACTTGATCATGTTTTAATCTGTTGTCCTTTCTTAATCATGGTTTTAGATGATCATTAATTTTTTCTCTTCTGTTTTAATGAACTTTTCTTAGTTTTTCAGTGTAAAATATCATGTAGTGTTGTATTTACCCTAATTTTGGACCTGTTAAAAGACCAGATTATCTATATAATGTCCTGATAGGTCAAACTAATTTAAATGTTTCGTTTCATCTGACCGTAAAACAATGTGTGACTTTAAGGGTTTGCATTTAGTGGTGATGTCCCAAGTCCCCATTTGAAAAGAAGATGCCAACTGCAGTGCACAGATGTCTGGAGGGATAAGCTCTAATCATCCATCAGCGATAATTGGAGAAGATTCTCAAGACAAAAATGAACGGGACACAAGCCATTGATTCTTTCCTCATAATTCAAGTTTAATATCTCCAAAAATGTAAAGGTGCCATATTCTTATTAATCCAAATATACTTTTTACATAATTTTTCACATCAAGGTAAAGATATGCAAAGATGTCAGAAAAAAGGAAGCAGAGACAGACGAGACAGACAGTTATAGCCCTCATTAGTGAATGAGATCTCGATGAAGAGCGTGCATGCTGCGAGTCAGAAGGACACGGCAAAGCATGAAGACTTTTAACAGAAAAACATTGAATCCAAGTACACTTCTTCCTATGGCTTCAATCAAAAGGTCCACTCTACTTTCTAAAAAAATAAAACCGGAACAAGTCAAAAGCGAAACTGGAGTGCACAAGAGACAAAGTGAAGGACAGAAAGAAACGGAGCTCCGGAAAGTGAAGCGAAGTTAGTCGTGGTTCTGAACGTGCTCCAGAAAAAGAGAAGAGGCAAAGTGTTTATGCATCATATTGCAGAGAAATCTCTCATTTTCACACCACACGTACACTTACAGCCCTCAGTCCGAGGTCCTTTTCCTCCGCAAAGCATCTTATGTTATTGCAGCTAATGACGAGAAGACGGGCGCCAACCATTTCTGGCTCACAACTTGCAGTTTCATGCAACAAAAACAGGCGGAAGGCCTGAATTCTCCGTAATAAAACCTCCAAACTTGCCTTTTCTTTAAAAAAAAAAAAAAAAATCCTGACAGCTGCACTTAGTAACCATGGCAACAGCACCTGACAACTCTTGGCAACTTTCATGGTCTCTTCCCTCTTCAGGGAATCAGATCTACGTGAAGTCATGGTTGTATTTGGAAATGGTTATTCATCACTACAGTAGCCACCTTAGAAAAAAACAAAAAACAGGTACATTTTCTAAGAGATGCTTACAAAAAGGCTAAAATGGTATTTATTGACACATGGCTCTTAAATGGCTATCACCTTAATTCTTAAATAATAAATCCATAAACCCATGTGAGCGTCCAGGCCTCACCGCTTCACCCATCAAGTACTCACCTCCGAAACACAGTCACAAACCAGCGCTAGCACGTGTACAGTATCAATAACCGCCTACTGGTGCACTGTCAAAAGATAAACCCCAACACATTCATCCTCTATGCACACTCATATCTACGTCACTCTAAATAAGTAGAGAACAATGGCAGCTTTGCCCGCTAACATCACATCCCTTCAAATCCAGGACTCTCATTTGTTAGCAGGCGCTAGCCAATCAGTAGCACATTCACCAATCAGTTGACAAGGCGTCTCCTTGACAACGTGATTTGGATTTGAGTTCCTTATTTGTGCAGACGCCGGGACAGAAAGCAAACCGGCCGCGTCGAAACTTTTCAGTTGACTCGTCATTTTTGTCGGTTCGGTGATGTCGATGCCAGAAAAAGTTGGTTTGTTTCTCGGCTCAGTTTCGCTCCGTCTGCAAATCAACACCCATGATCCTCCACAAACATCTTAATGATAAATAAAAACATTTCACACAGTAGAAAGTCTAACTCGTGTTATTGCTATTAGCACATAGCCTCGGTAAGATTCAGACCTGGGTTAAATAGACGGATGGGAATCGCCACACAAGTTACAGGAAATCTGAAAGTTAGTTTTCTATTCGCTGATGGTATCTCATTTGTTGTGATACGATAAGCTCCAGATGTTTGCAGGCGATGTTGGACCCAGATCTGGTTCAGATATTTCCCTCCCACCCACCTACATTTGACCTATTAACAGCTAACTAGGAACACACACCCCCCTCCAGTAACAATATGGCAAACACTTTCAATTTGTGCATGTTACACTTGTGTGTGTGTGTGTTTGCATGTAACAGAAAATCCAGTCTCATCAGCCGGTACACGTGGATGATGGATGCGCCGTCTCTGAGCTGTGGGAGTGTAAAATGCATATATGTAACAGCTCCTCCGTTGTCTCCGTCTGCTCTCGTAGCTCGCGGGATGAAAATATTGCTTCTTTCCAGCTGCTGACCTCACACCCCCCCCCAGCACGAGACGGGACCCGAGCTAAACATCCTGCTTAACGCTCCGATTCAATCTGCTGCCCAGCAGAGATGCTAGGCGATAGACGACCTTTGTGCAAAAATCAGCCCTTACATTGTTTTTTTTCTTTCTTTTCTTTTTGTCTCAGTATTTGAGAACTCGTCATCTTCCGTTTGTGCAAACATGCATCAGTTCCACGTAGACTGGCTGTGCAAGAGGAACAGAGTCCGAAGATGATGACGAGGGGGGGGCAGGAGAGGAGTTGGCTTCCATGTTGATGGTAAGGGCAGTGAATGGGGGCGGGGCTTTCTACCTGGAGATCATGGAGCTGGACATGGAGTGGTTGGAGGAGGTGGTGGCGGCGCTGAGCTGAGAGAAGCCGCTGTGGCTCGACTCCAGACTGGTCATCGAACCCCTGAGAGAGGAGAAAGGTTCAGTCAATGTGATGGTCGACAAAACAATCGCACGTCAGTTTATTTCACACGTATGCAGCAGCTGATCACCCCCCCCCCCCCGTATGCCAAAGTCTGAGTGCATTGTGGGTGCATGACTCGTGCTCATGATGCAGAACCATGCAGCCAGATCAACCCTGCAGTGGGTGGGGGAGGTTCACTCCGTCAAAGGCTGCAGCAACCAGCCGTCCATCAGGTGCAGCTGAGGGCTTTATAATGAAGTGAGATCAGTGCTTTGGTGAGTAGCCCTGTCACAATAAGTCAGTTAATCACAATGTAAGAAAAAGTGAGCACAATAAGTTTCATTTCTCTCTCTCTCTCAACCCTCTCGTGATGTCTCGTGTCGTACTTGACAGCCGCATGGTCTCGTATGATACCACAAAGTGTACCGTGGTATGTTTCTGTTGCTACTTTTTTTGTTTACAAATGTACTAACTGGCAGTTCTGCTAGTTTTCCCTGTCTGAACCCCATGATTAATATTTTTTGAAGGGCAATTTTGTTTACAGAGACTTCATTTTCTATCCTATTTTTTTATTTTTTTGGTTGTGTTTTGGTTTTCATTCATTATTAATGAGACAGATAATAAACAATCTGTTTCTTTTTTTTGTTTAGTTATTCAAAATTTCTTCCAGTTCCAGTGAAAATGTGTTTTAGGAATGAAAGTTTATTGATTTTGAAAGGCTGTACTTGCATATTACTATGGTAGTATCATCATATTAGTTGGAAATGGTCTCAAAATGACAATATTATCGTATTAATATTATTTCTCAGACAATTAATCGCACAGTGAAATTTGTTATCGTGACAAGCCTATTGGTGAAGTATCTTTCAGAGTTTCGGAGTTGTGAAGGCAGCTCTATTTTTAGCCTGGTCAGATCGCCATAGTAACTTAGGTTAAACCCCTAATCTGCTCCATCTACAGAGTTTAGGATGCAATCACCCATAAATGGACTCCGATTATTTCACCGATTCTTGTCTTTGTGATCAATCCCCCCGCCTATAAACAACATCATCCTGCAGAACTGCTGTTTCTTTGCTTCTGCCGGACATTAAAACCAAACATTCGATTTATGCTGAATAAAAGCGCGATTGTCAAATTATTACATGAAAAAAATCAATCATTTATATATCGGGAATATTCAATCAACAACAACTACATTTTACTTTGATTTGAAACTGAAATTAATGAACACAGCTAATGAACTTCTTGAGTTTAAAGTTAAAAATATTTGATTTTAGCTCTCAGCTGTACAGAATAATAAACATTACTGTCTTTTCCTCTCATGATTTTCAAGTTCCTCTGTGCAGAATTATGTTTAAAAAAATGGCCTTTTTCATGCCAGCGACCACAGACCCCGAAGAGTAAAGCCTGGTTAACATGGATCACCACCACTGTAGTACATGTCTCAGGTTTTTGTGGAGCAGCGAACACAGAGAAAGCCTGGATGTGCTGAACTGGTCTCAGAGTCCACCTCAGAGCTTTCTGCATTTGGCTGCTTCTATCTTTAAAGCTCTTATTTTGTCTTACTCCTGTCTTTTATGGACTTATTTGTAAATCTTTATTACATTTTCTCAAAATAACTGAATTAATACTTGTTAAATCTTTTGAGAAAACACCATTTTAAGCAGCTGTGGTACTTAAATTACTACATGCATTTTATTTATCATTTAGCCAATGGCCGTTTGATAAATGATGGGTGTAGCTAAACTATGTTTTATGGACAAAGGGGTTGAAGCTACAAGCTTCTTTTTTTTTTTAAACTGCGCTGACAAATGAGAGGTAAACCGAGTGTATGCCCGTGTAAAAGCAGATCACGAGGCAAACCCTACTGAATAAAACATAAATTTACAGTCTGAGAGCTTTAAGTGATTTTAAAAACTGTACTAAAGTAACATTAAGTGAAAAGAGGGGTAGCTTTTTTTAAAAACATATAAACAACATTTTTTGTATTTGTTGTTGTTGTTTTTGCAAGCAGAAGCGTGCCCCCCCCCCCTGCTGGCTGATGGAAGGAATGCAGATTTAAGACATAAACGACGCAGAGGCTGCATCCATGTTTTATATCAGTCTTTGGTTATGACTCATCACACAGCAGCAGAATCCCAGCTCACACATTTCAACCCACCAAAGTAAAAACCTTTAATGCTCAACTCTGTATCCACTGTAAAGTGAAATGCTTTGTATGTTATATGTACTATACAATCCATTAGTTTCCCTGGCTTGGTAATTATATCTATGTACACAATTATTAGAAAGTGGATTTAATTGGATTAGAATTGGACAACGATGAATCGGACTGTGTTTGTAAAGGGCTTCGAGATGACTTTGTTGTGAATTGGCATTATACAGAATAAAGCTGAACTGAATACATTAGAGACAAAAACAAAATACTTGTGTCAAGTGTTCGCTAATCATTTTGTTAGATACAACCAGAATGAGCTTGATGATGAGCTTTAGTCGGTCTTAGAAAGCCAAAATATTTTTTAAAAAAGAAAAAAAAAAAAAGCTCTGAAAGGAAGGCAAGATTCAGTAAGCTGGTAGTAAAAATAGCAACAAATGTTTTTTCTTTACTTTTGGTCTGTGTGTGCATGTATTTGGATATACAACAGTTGAGATGGTCTTTCCTGACCCCAACCCAATAAAGAATCCTGATAGTTAGTCATGCAGGGAAAGTGTCTAAAGCTAGCGGGGTGAATAAGAGCAAGTTAAATTCAGGTCAGGTGTAGCGAGGCGATTTTGTTTTCCTCAGCGTGAACAAAGCGACCGCATCCTGTTGGCTGATGCCAACAGGGATCATAAGCGGGAACAGATGCAAACAAGCATCTTTTTGCTGGGTTAGAAGCGTGACTGCCATGGAGGGGGGCCACTCAGATTAGCAGCCAAAAGCAGCGATGACGATGGAGCTACAGCTAAAGGAAAAGGGGGCAAACACTGAGCCACTTACAAACTCTGCACATCACAGCAAGCCGTTCTTCATAGGAGAAAGTAAGAAGAGGAGGAGGAGGAGGAAGAGGAGGGGGGGGGGGTTGTGAGCGACAGCACAGAAGTGGATTGGACAGAAAAAGACGAATTAAAGGAGACTCCAAGGAGGGGAAGCATCATCATTTCCAAACTTTGGGCCTAAAGACTCATGATGCTCTTTAAGGCATTTCATAATCAAGTATCAAATGTCATACGTGGGGCTAAGTGGTAGGTGGCAGAGAAGCAAATACTGAAAGAAGACAGGAGTGGAAAAAATGAGCAGTAATAACAGAATAATGACTGAACTATTACAACATAATGGTAAACCAGAGGCGAAAAGGTAAAAATGTGGACATTTAAATACAGTTTACTCACAGAGCATGACAACAAATAAACATGTGTAGTTGTTTTCACAAATGCACTGCAGCGCTCACCCGATGCTAACAGCTGACATGGATGTTCTGGTTTTATACCAGCAGCTTTGTACTTACAGATGCAACTGGGCCAATCATCAGGGGCGGGGAAAAAAATCAATTCACAAAAATATCGTGATTTTTTTGTTTCATGAATTTTAAATCGATATTTTCTTGTAAAAAAAAAAATGTTTTCACCCAAAAGATTTTGGGAAAACTTTTTTTTTTAAGCTTTTTTTTTTTTTTTTAAGCTTGTGTTGTCGGGCATTACAGCAGCAGAATAATGGTCTGGCTGCTTTGTTGTGTTTTCCAAATTTAGATGCTTCATTTTCAGCTGATCCAGATGCGGAATAAATCTTAAAAACTCACATCGTTCAACTTTTTCACATGGTTTGGGGTCAAAAAAGCAAACTTAAAACCCCAAAAATCATCAATATCAATAATTTAAATCGAATCGGCACTCGTCAGACAATCTGCCGCCGTTTAGTAAACATCAAAATGTTTGGACCCGCATCTGCAGAAGTTCATGTGTGAAAACAGCTTTTGTGTTCGACTCGCACTCTCTCTCAGCTCAGTCACCTGAAGTCCTCGGAGCCCAACACCTCGGTGTAGAACATGACTTTACACTTGTGTGAGGACACCTGCAGGGTGGCCAGCACGTCGTCCACTCGGGGCAGGTTGGTGGCTGAGCAGGCCGGCATGTTGTGGAACTTCCACTGGAGGATGTAGAAACCTGGCCAGCGTGTTATATGGGAACCCTGAGGAAAGAAAAGATGTCCAGAATATCAATGTGAGCAGCAATAAGAGGAAGCCTCGTACACCAGCTCGTTGTCATGCAGCCCCACCTGCACACTCTCGCCCTCCTTGCATGTGAGGGGGGACTCCACCATGCTGTAATCTTGACCCAGAGTCCAGGATTTGTCAATAAGTTGGACGTTGTTGACTCCTGGAGAGGTGATGCCATGCGCTCCCAGGGGGTCTTTACGTGGTGGCTGGGGGGCCCGCTTCGAGTGGTAGATGTTGAAAACGATGTCACCTTTGCACACATCAAAGTCCCAGGTGACGACTGAGCCAGCATCGATGATCTCAATCACAAGCTGGCCAGAGGAAAGAAAGGAGGGAGGTTCAAATAAACATAAGAATTAAAGTAGTAAACAAATATTTAACCTTTCTTCAATTAAATATCCACAGAAATGAGAAAACAGCAAAGTTCTTTTCCTTTATTCTTTGTTAGACCCAAAGAATCCACTTGATGTGTAAGCTGAATTCTTTTAATGTATCCTAGACCATTTTTATCACTCCTTTATTGAAGTCTTAACATTTTCTTCTGTCAGCTGGTATTTATGGGTTATCTGTGAGGGACAAGAGTGGCCTAAATAACAGTAGCTACGTTTACATGGACGTATATTTAATCTCGGATATTCTAGCTGACACATGTTCCCATGGACGCTCGGATTGAAAATTCTTTCCGATCCAGGCCGATCGGATCAGCTGACGTGTTTACGTGCCACATTTTTATTCCGACGTTGGACGTTTGATCGGATCAAAAGTGCTCCGTGTAAATGCAGCTATTGTGAAGTGAGTCCAGCTAACAGATCTAAGCTCCCTCTGGAAAAAACGTGCGATACAGAAAGCAAAAAATACTGTCTGTGCACTTCTGCTTATTGCCCTCTAGATGGCGCCATCTTGCCCCACCAAGGAGAGAAAACTCAAACTTGGTTATTCCTTCTGCCATCAGGGTTCTAGATCGGTGTTTCTCAAATCGAGGTCCTCAGGACCCACTGCCCTGCATACTTTAGCCGTGTTCCTACTCCAACACACCTGACTCAGATTAATGAATCTCCTAATCAAGTTCTTTGCAAGCCGGTTAACGAGCCCTGAGGACCAGGTTTCAGAAACACTGTTTACATGATGTTGATAGCATTTAACAATTTTCAGATCCTAGTCACTATTACAATCTATTTATTCATGAACTTATCTATTACTTTTTATCTGTAAATGCCATGGACATGGACCTCTTGATGTTCTTGTTTTATTTTACTATTGATAACCTGCAAATCTCTTCCTGTGACCTGATGTGTTGTACCGACATCCTGAATGACTGAATGGCTGCTCGTGGTTACATCATTGTTTTTAATCCGTCTTTTCAAGGAGAATTTGCAAAACACAAATGCGTGTCAGTGATAAATCAAGTTGTTTGACTCCTGAACCTTGAATATCTAAGACTTAATTACTGTCAGACACCAAAAGTAGTGTTCATCAAAGAGCTGAAACCTTAACTTTCAGTTGCTACAAGCCTCTAAATGTAGTAAAAAGAGAAGTTAGTTACAAAGAGAAGAGAGAGAGCACCAAAAACAACGATTATATATATCATAGAACATCTGTGGCTTGGTAATAGATTATGTAACATGACAGCAGCAGTATGTTACAGCAGGCAGATTATTTTTCAAAGACACACGGCACGTGTTTCACATCTTAATTCAACAGAAATTGACAAACTACATCCACTAGATGGCAGAAGTGCATCAGGGATGTCCTGCAGCGCTGTGTTTTCCTGCCCTACATATTCCTAAAAGCACTGTATGTTTATTATCTTGACTTCTCACGTCGCTGTCGTGTTTTCAGCCTCACCTCATGAGGAGCCCCTTTGAAGATACTGGCGCTCTGGTAGATTGTCTCGGTCCACAGCCGGACATCCTCATTCTCAAGCTCCTCACTAGTGCGGTACATTGATTTGGGAACCAGGCCGCCCTCTGGTACCTCACACTGCAGAGAAAAGGAGAGTATGCGCATGTGCACAGACAAACACACAGAACTGGGTCAGTGAAGGAGCTCTCTGTGTGGGTAGTGCTGTTTCCCAGAAAGTTTCAACACATCAAAACCTACACAATTGAGTCTCTATCTAAACACTCACCATACACTCTCCTCCTAAGAAATCAGGGATGATCTCCTTGTCTATGTAGTCCACGAGTCCTCCAGGACCCTGGTAGTCGTTGCCAGCATAGATCAGGAACTTCTTGCGGGTGTTTTCATCGATGAATGGGCTCACCTGAAGGCAGATGCAGATGTGGTCATGAGTGACGGGGGATGATGAGGAAGTTATTCTGTTGTTTCTAAAGACGACACCTTGCTCCCCCCTCCAACCCTGTAATTTGTAAATGTTTACTTGGGGAACTTAAACATCGCCACAGAACTGATTAAGACCAAAGAGCATTAACATGTTGATATTTCTAACTTGTCTGTGTATGAAATGCATATTTTAGATACTGTACATATGCAGAAATGTGCAAAAGTCTTGAGCCAACTGTTGACGATAGGGTGCAGTGATTTATTGAATCATCTGCAAACATTAATAAAAATATATTTTTGGATTTTCAGTCCAATTTTTGTGTCCTTTGGCACACATCAACCTTTTTTCTCCCCGTTTCTCTTCCATAAGAACGACTTCCTAACAGCCACATTGCTGATGAGGCTTCAGCCAACAGTGGATGGATCAAGTGAAGGTCCACATGCATCTCTCAGGTCCTGTGTCAGGTCTGGATTCGTTGCTTTTCAGGACGCCATTTTCAGATGTACCGTAGATATTTTTTTGGTCCCTCCTGACACTTCCTTTTTTTACTCCACTTGTCCAGTTTAATCAAATGTTCTATAGGTCACACTGCACGCCATGCTGAGAAGTTTTCAGCTAACAGCTCGGGCATTTTGGGGAACAAATGGGAACAAACTTTGTGACAGACTGCTAGTAACGAAGAGCTTAAAGATCCAATTTAAAATGGCTTATTTACTATTTATTTTCTGTTACATGTTGACAATGTTGCTTCATCTCTTGAGCTATGAGCCTTTTTTATGCTCGAGTGATTCATAGATTAGTGTTAAGTGACTTAAACAAAAAGCATTCTTTTGAAAATGGTCTGGTGCAAGGACTGGACTGAAAATGAGCGAAAATGCAGCCATGACTGCAAAAAATACTGAGACACCTTCAGAGAGCCTGGAAATTCATTGCACAAGACCACTTTAAAATATTACAGGAGAGTCTGGAAGCTTAGAAGCAAAATACAAAAGGACCCTCTGCTATTCTTACCAATGTCCAGAGGACAGGAAAGACTCTTGGTGCCCTCAAGATAAGCAACCGTCCCAGAGTCTCTGGGTAGTTTGCCTCCACAACCTCGATGATCCTAAGGAGGGCCTTGACCCCTGGTCGCCACAGATGACGCATGTTCAGCCCCTCCAGATCGACCAGACATGTCCAACAGCTACAGGGGAGGAAGTGAGAGGATTATGTGGATAAACTCACATCACAAAACACACACTTGCTCTGAAGTGGGCTGCCTCTTTCTGATCACTTAGCACCTGTCACCCTGAAGCGAGGCTTAAGCGGTGAAGGCTAATTCTGAACTCTGGATGCTGTGACGTGACAGCCACTCTGGGCTCACATGCCTTCCTGCGTGCCTCTTATCCCAGACACCGCCTCCTGCTGATTGAGAGGGCTGGCAGATGACAGATGCCATCTCGGCTCTCACGCTGTGCATTCAGAAAACAAACCCTGTGCATCATTTCCATTGCATGAGAGATAATTCTCTGGACTGGCTCGTGCAGCGTGTGCACATGTGTCAAGGCCACCGCAGCTGCACCGAAATCTAAATGACGGGTATGCCTTTCCAATCCAATCCAATTTTATTTGTAAAGCACTTTAAAAACAACACTCCTGACCAAAGTGCTGTACACAACAAAAGGTAAAACACAAAGATAAATTGCATAAAAACTCAATAATTCTTGTAAAAAAAAAAAAAAAACAATTATAAATTAATAGTAGAATTAACAAGTTATAATATTAATATTATAAAAATAAAATATATTACAAATGATTATTTTATAAAAAAAACATTAAGACCTGTAAAAGCCAGCATCTCAAGCGGAGTTTAAAGCCAATGAAAAATAATGTGTTTTAAGAAAAGACTTAAAAAGAACAAAGTGAATTGGCCTGCCTTATATGTAAAAGGTTTTTTTACTTTTTTGAGTAAAAGAACTGATGTTGCCTATTCTTTTCTATCCTGTGCACTTAATCCTTCATTTCTTTTCATCTATGACCACTTTGATACAGTTTTCATGAGAAAACGGCTTGTCCACAGCTGAAACTGACAGGATCATTTTCATATTTCGATTGAGCAAATAGACCTCCATAAATTCTATTATCTTTAAGTTTTATTGGAATTACCTCACAATGCACACTGCTAACTCCCAAATGTCAGAAGCTGGAATAAAAATATCTTTTTAACATAATGCTGCATGATCTACACCCCACATTTACCTGATGGGTCGACCGAACACCTTGGTGTTCTCCTCGCAGCGTCTCAGGCCTTCCTCATTGATAGACAGCACCTAAAATGACATGACCAACATACCTCTCACAGCAAGTACATTACAAGTAAGCAGATTATCTAAACATGTTTTTAACTTTGCACATCCTGGTGTTCATTTACCTGTCGGAACATTCGTTCCCTAACAACTAATCCTACCATTAACCGTCTGACCTAGAAACTGAGCGACCCACATTAATACACTCAGACATGAACTGAATTGCAACTGGTGTTACGTACGTGTCTGAGCAGAGACTCTTCCCCGAGAGCGCGCACCAGTCCTTTGGTGTCCATCTGGCCCAGCCTCAAGATGTACAAAGGACGCCCATCTGATGGAGCAGAACAAACAGCGACACGATCTTTCACTTTGTTTACTTTCCACACAAGTGCAAGTGAAGTGGAAATGTCTGCTCTGGTGTCAGAGTATGTACTTTCTGCTCTTATTGATGTCACATAGACACTTGAGGAAAACTTTAAATGAAAAGAATAAATTGCACTTTGATGTGGGAGCAGAAAAGCTTGATTTATTACCATTACGCTGTCTTTTTTTTCCTTTAATGAGTTACCCAAAGCTTGCGAGAAGCGTTTGTGGTGCCAACAAAGAGGATCCTTTTTTTTTTATTCTGCTTTTTAAGCTGAACGCTGTGGGTTGTTAGGGATAACTGAAATGTGTCTGCATAACTATGAAGTTACGTAAAGTCCTCTGAAATGATGGAAACATATTGTGTGTGCATGACTAAACTGGAACTTTAAGACGGCCGGCAAGCGTCTGTGCATGTATGCATACGTTAACTTGAGCAGCCGTCTGCAGGTGTGGATGTACAAACAAACGTACCTCTGTCATGGTGGTGCCAGCCACCGGTGTAATAGTCCTGCAGGACCTGAGGAGAGTTCCAGGTCTCCAGCAGGTAGTCCACCTGGTGCTGCTTCCTCCAGGTCAGAGACTGGCACAGTATCTCCCGCGCCTTATCGATGTTGAAGTCTCTGGCTCGCAGGAAACGCAGGATGTGCTCATCTTTAGGGATCTGAACAGAAACAGGTCAAGTTATCGTTCATTTGTGAACAATTTAGTGAAAACTCAGTTTTACTTAAAGCCTTACAACATTTCATCCAATACGATGTTTCAAAGCTTTCACACTTCACTATTATCTCAATATAAATACTCTGACTCGGTTGTTTTTCTCTGTTCTCTTTTATGCCTCTACAAGCATCTCTAAGTCCAAACTGAATTGGGAAAGAGGAGGTTTAAAAATGTTGCTCCATCCTTCGTGATGAGTCGTGGAACCAGCTGAATCCGAGGGAGCAGATCTCATTAAATAAATTCAATGATGCTGTAAATAATTTGGTGGCAAGAACATGATAGGCAGACAATAACGGCCTGGTTTGAATCTAAACAATGATGATGACTTGTTTTGCTGTTTTAACGTTCTGTGGCTTTGATGTATATGTCTGTTGTCTGTAATTTATCAATACAATACAAACTGTGTGATTTTGCTGTGTATAAATCATGCAAATTGTGTGCTAATGTGTAATAATTTCTTAGCATGTCTCAACCAGGATGCAAGAGTTTTATTTTTCCTGGTTAAATAAAAAAACTAATGAATAAATAAACCTATGAAACATTAATAACAACAAATACTAACCCCCTGATGCATGAATTATTAACAAAACAAACAGTGCCACATTATTTCCACACACATTTCACTTCAACAGACATGTACGGTGATGCTTTCCTTTCCTTTTAATCTTATTTGATCTATTGTATAAAAATATTGATAAAATAATGTCATGTTTATACAATATAAATTTACTATAAAAAATATAGTATCATTTTCTTGGCCGTTAAAAAAGCAGGACATTACCTTTCCCTTGTGTGTCTCCTGAAGCCATTTGCGAAGTCTAATCAGACAGCTCTCCTGCAAGGGGGTCAGGTCACCCAGGTAACGTTTGATATAGTCAGCATCCAACTTATCTGCAAAAAATAAATAAATAAAAATCCAACTGAAAGTTCCTTCAAACAGAAAGTTGCATGTAAAATCCCCAGTGTCCCCCAAACTGCTCCCCAGGAGCTAAAACGTGGCAGCCCACCGCTCTCTAGGAAATAGAGATGGGTCAAATGCAGAGCCTAATTTCCCATTCAAGATTAATATATTATTCATATATTCATATAAAATTATTATATGGTATATTTAATGTGCAATATGCCTCTGAAACCAAAATAACTTATCCATAAAGATGGTTGTGTAATTTTATTTCTCAAAAAAAAAGAGGAAGGAAAAAAGCTTTTCTTGAGAAGTAACCGCTTGCAAAAGATGTAAAAACTAATGTTTAACCACCAAAATGCAACTGTTTAGAAAGATAAAGCAGAACTAGGGCCAGACTGAAAACATTGGTCTTGTCTATAAAAAGGTAATTTATAATATCAATTACTCCTCAATACTTCTAATAATGCAACATAATTTAGGTGTTATCATGTTTTATTACTGTTTAATTCCTTTCATTTTGACAGTTACTGTTACTTTAAACTCATAATTAATCAGTTATAAATTAGCAATAAGTTTAAGAATTTTTTCCTTTTCAGACATTTTTTGTCTATCACTGTTTATATACATTTGTGCTAAATAAATTATCCATCAGAG
>JAOXYM010000004.1:32352125-32364675 GCA_028567055.1 Leptatherina wallacei | reverse complement strand
GAATGTGGCACTACAGCTTCATAAAACGGAAATGTAATGTTTGATAATGATTTTTCAGTCAGAGAGAGAGAGAGAGAGAGAGAGATAGAGAGACAGAAAGAGAGAGACAAAGAGAGAAAGACAGAAAGAGAGAGAGAGCATGGGCAGACTGTGAGAAATCAATGAAAGAGCAAGAGCTCCTCACAAGACTTGTGGCTCTGATGGAGGGTGTCTTGGCTAAACAAAGGAGCTGTGTTCAGTGAAGACTTGGACAACCTATACAGGATGTCTTGAGTTTCTATAAACGCACCACAAGGGACTGCTGTGAATTAAGCCCAACTAAAAAGAAAGAAACCTTGATGTTTTTATGTTGTAATAACTGGTCTATTTGCATATAAATGCCAAAATTAGAGCTTAAATCCCTCACTTGTTGGGACAAAACTGCCTAATTCAGAGCATTTCCACCATTAACTGTGAGTTTGGAGTGTTTAGCATGGAGAGCAGCAGAAGCGGTGGTTTTGTCTCACAGCAGGCAATAGTGTTCAGGCACTCCTGGCATCCCGCTGCCAGGGCTACAGATCCACTCAGCTGCCCACTGTCCGCTAACCGGCTGAATGCTGAGCTCTGTTGTTCAGCCTTGATGCTCTGGAACACTGGGCGTATGGCTTTGTCCTGCGGTCAGCACAACAGCACTGACTGTAAACATCAGTTTGACCCACTGAAAACAACCTTAGATCAACCACACATAAGTGACTATACGAGCTAACTTCACAAAACAGTGGGTTTTTAGGATAAGCAAAAAAATGTATCAACGTATTTCTTTACATCAGCGTGTCAGAGGGCGTTAATGCAGGTCTATGTTTGAGCTAAAAAGCCTTAATCAAACAGATCGTGCAAGAGTTGTTTACACACTTCTAACAGGATCTAACATTTATTTATCTCCTTTGACACTGTGAAAAACCTCTTTCACGCACGTCATATGATGAGACATCCGAGAGGGAAGACTCAAAATACACAGCTAAAAAAAGGAGGTGAGCCAGTCCTTGGTAAATAATTCAGGTCACATTTATTCACATTATTATGAAAATCTATGTTGACAAGCAATTAAATGCTGGCAATCGGTGTAGAACTTTGTGACACCAATTATCTTTCATCATTTTTTCCTACCCTTTTTTTTTTTTTTCAAACAGAGAAATATTGCTAACTGGGAGGACAAGGTGTTGACCTATATCAGGGATGTTCTTCTAGATAGAAAAACCTATAATAAAATATTCACTACCACCAAAAGACTTCCAAATTACTTCTGTTTTTACACCAAAACTAGAGTATTAAAAACTTTTTTTTTTCTTTTAAATTGTGGTATTCCTGTTTAAAACCAACCAATTCAATTGTTTCTCATTACCAATGGTAGCACATTTGCCCTCAGTGCACCGAGGCATGCAATAGAACTGGATTTGTCCAGTAACTACTGGTACTTCCCAGGGGACAAGACAGCAACAACATTACGGGGTGGCATTACACAGTCTCCTGCAGGCTGTAGTTGAACAGTTCCTGATAACCATGACATTCAGAGATGATTAAGTTAAATTATTATTTTCGAGCAGACATCAGGCATTAGCTTCAACTTAGCAGGACTGCCAGCTGACTTAGAGACCTCATCTTTTCCTCTGAGAAAAAGGGGGTCAGTTTCTGAGCATTCACATGAAACATGATCAGCAACTGTGTGTTTTTTGTAATGATAACTGAGTTGTGTCTGATGGAAATAAGTGTTTGGACTCAGGTGGTATGTTCATATCAATTGGAACTGGAGCAAGTAATACAATACAAATCACAATTATTCAATTCATATAAACCAGGACCTGATGGAGATTTAACTCTCCCACAGTACTCAGAAGTCTGTTGTTAAGAGTTTTTTTTGCCAAGTGTCAAAAGGGTTAAAGTAAAGTAATCCAAATAAAAAACGGTGACAAACACCACCACGGTAGGTTTGATTTTGTCCTTTACTGTATTGCGTGCACAATAGAAGCAAAATCTTCTAGAATAAAATCTTTACAGGATTCCAGGCAAGCTCATGGACCATTGTAGGAAAGTGTAGGAACATTTCCCCCCACCGTCACCATGGTGATGGGATATGTTGGACAAACCTCAACTGGCCTAGCCATGAGTAATAGCCTCTGGAATTTGGTTGGAGACTTTATGTGCTTCCCTGTGGCAAATGAGGAAAAAAATACTTTGAAAAAACCAAACAAACAATAGATGGCAACATGATTTCTTCCTGTGTATGCAGGAAGAAATCATTTTCTAGTTAAGGTCATTGGTATGTAAAAATAAGACCCGTTCTATTCAGGAAGGGAGATTCAGGAAATTCATGAGCTCCACAAATGAGACAACACAAAGGGCTACGTGGTGCATGTGAATGTGTGTCGTGTAATATCAGGCAAGAAGGCGTGAGTGCTGGCAAGCAGCCTGCGAATAATCTGCACTTGATGTTCTGTAAACAAAACATTACAATTTCTGCACCAGGCGTTCTCATTTATAAGTGCACAACAGGGGGAAAATACAAACGAACATTTCTTCCGCCATGTAGTGCACATCTTGGATCAGATTTAGACCCAATTCGACAAAATTTACATAAGGATGGCTTTAGTCCTAACATTTACAACATACCACAGAACTAAAAGTGCTAAATTAAATGTCAAATAAGAAATACTCTTAATCAAAAGGCAAAATAGATCTAAAAACCTCATGGTTTGATTTTTCTCAATTGATACTTGTACAAAAACAAGCTGCAGGTAGCATCATCTGAAGGCTCCTACATACTCAACAAGAAGCGACAACTTTGTTTTTGTTCCCGAGGCCACGATGTGTTTTTAAGGACACTTCTTCTCGACGCATCGGGCTGGCAGAACTTTCTTCTCGTGGGGCTCCGAGGAGTATTGCGTGATTGGTCGGATGGTTGAGGTGGGTGTCGATAACATGGGAAAGCTGTCACAGAGCTGTCACAGTCTGCTGTCACAGACCGAGTTTCACGTAAAATAAAAAAAATAACCCGGTCAACCGGCTCATTGCACATAAAGACACAGACAACCCCCCTGCAGTAATCCCCGCCGCGTCTCGCACAACGCTTCTCGTGGAGTATGAAATGCCGACCAAAACTAACTTTTTTCTTGTTCTTGCGGCCACGAGAACAAGAAAAGAGTTCTGGATGGAACAAGCTTAAGTTAGTGTTAAATGTTGTGGTTTATCAAGTTTTACAAATATTTCAGCTTTGTAGCCAAGGGCAAAATGATGTAAACATGTCAGCTAACAAGGTCTCATTTAGTGACACGCACCTAGGGCTGCTAAACAACCACTGGCTTTTGATAAGATACAGATAGATCGATAGATAAATGAGCCAATGTCATTAAGTACATTGTATCTTAGAAAATACCACTTCCTCATCTAGACCGCCTGCAACGGCTGTAGGAAAAGCCTTTTGCTCTTGGTTTCACACTTCCAGAGAACTCTTCCAACTTCCTTAGAGGCCGAGTCATATTTGAAGCTTATGAAAATGGTTGTGTAACAGAGACAACAGCTGTCCAGAGGTCAGGCTAAGCTATTTTTAATCGTCCGACTGGGAAAATGGGAACATTTAAGTCGGGGGTACTTTTAAGATTGGGATACTTGGAGAGGACAGCTTAGAGATGATGTTAAAACAAAGCAGAAAAATGCAGCACAACATGCTGAAATGCAGCAGTTGAGCTTGGCTTCACAAGAAGAAGAAATTGTTTTTAAGAAAACATCTGGTAGCTTAGCGTTTTTCAGGCATTTATATCCCGTCCAAGGTGTTTACTCTGAGACTCAATGGTAAATGCACAATGAGTGATCCGTGATAACATGACTACCACATTGTCGTAATAAAAGAAAAGGTCACTATCACTATTATGTTGTTAGAAAACTCTATTTTAACCTGGAAATTATGATAAAGTCACTTCCTGTCAAACTTTCCTCCAATCAGAGCTTAAATTGATGGTAATGTCCAATAAGGAGCAGCCGAAGATCAACAGGTGGCAATAAAGTTATATGTTTGAAAAGAACAAAAAATAATGGTCCTCAATTGCTGAAAAAAAACAAACAAACAAAGAAGGCGTCTTTGACCCACAATGTGGCACATAAAATGAGCCGAGTTGGTTTATTGAGGATAGGAGGTAAATAGTAGCATAAATAACTGTAAATGAGGAAAAAAAAAGTCTAAATATGTAGATAGTTTCTGTTGTGTGTTTGTTTCAATGCAAACAGTTTTTTCCCTTGAAAGCAAAGACTTGACAATGATATGCAGATGAGAAAAAGGCTTGTTTGATCTGTGTTTTATTTCAACAAAGGGCTGTATATTCACAAGACCTACTGTAAATTCTGTTTTTTTTTTTTTTTTTGGTTGGCCTTTATGGTGCTATATCTATTGATATATTCATTTTACATTATTTTAGCCTCATAATTTGAAAAAAATAATGTCTGGATGGTGACTGGGATTAAAAGGGTTGCGTTTCTACATGCATCTTTACATAAAAAAAAACAAAGACAGGAAGAACAAAGATAGCATAAAATGGCTTAGAGTTTAAAGGGTCAACAAACTAGTCAGTATGACTCATATATACTGTAAATTTATAAAAAAGACATGTCCTATATGTCTACATATATCCCACCATTTCATGAACTTAGAGCATCTAAAATATGGCTGTACTGATAATGATATTACTACCAACGGGCTACAATATCCGCTGTGCTGCAAAAATCTTTTGGCATCTCCGAATCGGCTGTCGAATATTTAACTCAAAAGACCCAAAACGTGTTGTGTAACCAACATCACCACCATTGACGTAAGATACAAACAAAACCTGGCTTTGAGCGAGGGCCACTGGCATGACTATGACGTCAGTTAGAATGTGTTTGGTGACAAAAATCATTAGATTTTCCCACCCACCACCTCAGGCAACTGTAGACCTTAAACGGTCAGAAACGTCATTACAAGAGTCGAGATCACACGTTAGGCGTCATATGTGGAACTTTGTTGGGAACTGTCCTCTACGTGCAAGCGAGTTATTTATTGAACTGACTGGGTTATGTTTGACGTCGCTTGCAAAGAGGATGCTGTCTGGTGGCCCATCAGGAGCACAAGAACAACAGATTAGTTACCCACTTCTGGGTATTAATGAGCACCAGGCTGCTGAAGGACACGCAATGTCATGCTCAGTCATTACACAAGTGGTAACAGACGCACAACTGGCTTCAGAAAATGATGGTCCTGACCCAAAAGACTTTCCGGGTAATTGTTTACATCATTTCAGATGTAAGCATGACAGAATTAAACCAAGAGGAAAGTTCGTTTAGGTTTCATTGGAGAGAACAAAGCAATAAACTAACAAGATCCCAAAAAAGGAAAAGAAAGAAGAAATGTTATAGAGGTAGCTTGAAAATGTGTTTAAGTGACTCATTATCAGGGATGAATGTTTATTTAAATATATATTTGCAGGTAATCAAACAAGCATGCTGTTAGTTTTTCCTAAGAACCAGAGAAAAATGAACCTCATTGGTTTTAGAGGTGAAACTGGCTGATGATCATCTATAAATAAGCAAGAAAAGGAAAGCTCTTCAAGAAGCTCAGTTATTTGATTTACATTCCTTTACCCAATTCCTTCTATTGATTACATTACTACATTTCTCCGGACGCATGTGCGTAATGCAATGAACACAAAAAAAACACCACACAAAAATACTCCAGATTAAGAACCAAAAGTTTTTTTGGAACAATAATGGATTAATACTAATAATGAATTAGATTTATGTAGCACTTTTCAGACACTCAAAGTACTTCATATTGAATCCAGTATTTCCCCCACCATTATATTAAGGGGGAGTGCCCGCCCCCATAGAAGGTCAAATTATTTATGGTTACCTTTCCTCTCGAGCAGCTTTATACTCGGTCATTTTCTTGAAAACAGTTTGACGTTATTTATATTATTTACACAACAGCACATCATTTCTCCTATGCTCTCTTTATCGTGCATGGTGGTGCACAGAGTGTGCACGATGGTAAATACGATACCGTCACCATGATTGACCATGATTATTTGGAATATCGTGTTAGTTTTAGGACCCAAACAAGTCATTAGGAGTTTCAACAAAACTGGTTTCACTGTGACTCATGTTACCTTTTAAACGAACATATTCAACAAAGCGTAGGGATTATGAGTGGCTGGTGAGACATGGGTAAGTAAATAAAAACCACTGTTGGAGAAACACATCCTGTATCAAGAGCTTCCCTGTCCCAGTTCTACATAAGCGGGCCAACCAGTGAAACAACTTGATTGGGATGTTGTGCCTTAAGGCTCCAATGTTGATTCAGTGCTAGCACAATGTGTGAAGTGTTTATCGTGCCATTAGTTGTATAACCAAAGTAATATCTTGAGAAATGCAGTCATATGTAAAAAGAATGCAATATAAGAGGGTTGTCATCAAAGTTAATCACAACAAGGGCAGAACCTGTCAAGTCCAAGAACCTCCAAGCCAACGCTTTGACTTGATTTATGGAAACTCCAAACTGAAAACATGAAACAATAGACCCTTTGGTCTCGGCATACCATTTCACCTACTTTTCTTCTTCCAGTGAGCTCGCTGCTACAGCGTGTATTGCAATGGTAGAACTGCCTGGAACACCAACTTCTAGGGAAGCAAGGCAATTTGCCATTTACACAGACCTTACATAAATGTAGGGCCCTAAATATCTGGTGGGCCATGCTTAGCTTAAGTTCAAGGTAAGGCATGACTGGATGTGTGTGTACAAAGGAGTTGAAAGCAGGACGGCCATCCGTCAGACATCAAGAAGTCATCGCAGCAAGAACAACAAAGGCTCAGTTCTAAGGTTGTTGGATTTTTTTTTTGCTAATCTGTGTTATGTCATTCTATGCCCAGGAGTCTGTTAAAGTGCTTAGAATGCTGAGCCAAATGGCATCTGATTAGGTTGTGTCCCCGTTGCCTCTCTAAAGTTTTTTCAAGCTCATCTAATTGGAAGGAGACCTCCTTGTATATCTGTTCTGGGGATCCCAGGGAAATGTCTGGGTGACCCGACGGACATGAAGGTCTTAGTCCACGGGAGCAGGAAAACTCCTCCACCCGCCCTTAGCATTAAATAAGAGCAGATGTTATTATTAAACCAGATATTTCCATCTGGTTTACATTTTTGCGACAGTTGCGCGCTCTGTCTGCTGGTAAGACTGTCGCTCACCTGTGAGTGTGCACACGGCAGGGCATGAAGAGACATGATGAGGCAACGTCATTACATATCCACATGAGAATAAGATTAATAAGATCAGGCTGTTCAGCTGTTCTAGAGGAAAGGGAACCTTAGATTACTTCTGTTGTCGTCTGCTGCAAAATACGAATAACTTAAATAAGAGAGGTCTATTTGAATATAAAAATAATTGAATGAAAAATATATATAAGATATTAACTGAGTAATGATAGAAAATAAAATAAACTTGATCTTCTACTGGTGATAGGGGTCGATGTTGGGGGGGTCGTGGTGTCAGGGAAACACCGGATTTTATTCCATTTATAAGCAGGTCCCTGGTTCAAGATAAAAGTTTGTTGAAAGCGAAAAATCTCAATGAAGTTAAATTTAGTAGAGTTTACTTAAATACTACTGGTGACCTTTTATGCACGATAATGTTTAATTTAACATCTACACAGTGTTTTAGAGAAGATTTCAAAACATCGAGATATATATTGTGCAACGGCATAAAGCTCAAATAATATCGGGATATTAGTTTTAGGCCATATCGCCCAGCCCTACATGGTTGGATGGAAGGACGGACGGATTTCTCAGTCAAATAAATGATGCATGAGTGAAAAGCAACTTTATCTATACCAAAGACTGCTTGTGTTGGAGTTGCTTTTCTTTACTGATGCACTCTTTCACAATTCCCAAATTGTCATCAAACTTTTGTTGACTAGTGGAAGAATGTATGAAATCTGTTCGGTTTAAAAAAAAAGAAAAGAAAGAAAAAGAAAGCTCTCGAATCTGAGAGGTAGTTAAAGAACTTGCTTCAGGTGGGCTTTCCCTGTTTTGAGGACTTGCTTTGCATT
Organism: Leptatherina wallacei; assembly: GCA_028567055.1. Taxonomy (NCBI): domain Eukaryota; kingdom Metazoa; phylum Chordata; class Actinopteri; order Atheriniformes; family Atherinidae; genus Leptatherina; species Leptatherina wallacei. The sequence continues at coordinate 32,356,575 of JAOXYM010000004.1, read as the reverse complement.
AAGGGGAATGGAAACAACTGGTTAAAATGGTGACACGCTCCCCGTTTATGGTCCGAGCTGGAAAGCAATAAACTCAAGTGAATGACCAGTCTTTCCTGATAAGTCCCAGTTATTCTCATCTTGTGGATTTCCAACACGGTTGTTGGTTTTCTTCATTGAAGTTTATTTCCATTTAAAATAACCACTTCTTTGACGGTGAACATTACAAAGCCCAGTTTAAGCATTTGTACAGTTCTTTTCTGCTGCTTTTTAAAGGACTGATTTATATTTGCTTCATTAGTGACATGTTGAACCACACAAGCTTCTAAAAGGGCTCATTATTAATGAGAACATACTGAATCCTAACACTGCATGGAAGCTGAACCAAACAGCTAGATAGTTGATGAGATTTCCTAATGCGTAGGAAGTTACGGGAAACCGGAGCATTATCAGCATCCAATGTTACAGTAAAGGAAATAGAAATGCTGTGAAAGCATTCAGCGTTGGCACTTTATACCAGGATTACAAGAATCAAGCATTTACTTAGAGAAACATCTTTGATGAATCATTAATGTAAACGCTGCTAAAGCTTGAGCATATAAATAGTTCTAAGAAACATTGACATTGACATCAATTGTACTCATAAAGTAGGCTAATCAAGTCTTGCTCCACATTTGACATAATATAGCTGCAAAAAGACCAAATAGATTTGGCCAGCATGTACATATCATTAAAAAGAAAAATGGAGGGAAGCATATGGATCGACTGTCACAATATAACACTCACACTCTTCTAACGTCACCATCGTTTCCACTCCGATCTGAGTCACTATCCACTGCCACAGTGTAAAATGACTGCAGTGTAAACCACCCTAAAGGGTAGACTGTGTCAGAGTATGTGCGCACACACTCATCTGAGTCAAGCAGAGGGAAACAGGCTGGGGGAGGGGAGAGACTGTGGCAGCATCTTGACCTTGCAGCAGCAAAGAGAGTGAATGAGTGTCCTGGTGATCAGTGAATGAAATCAGGTCCAGAAATTCCTCATAGGCTTCACGGAGTCACGTGGCAGTGGCTGCACAGACGCATGGTGTACGATAAGCTCATCTCCCCAAAGCAGACCATAACTTCATTATTTTTGGCAAAGTGAATTAGAGAAAGCAGGCAAAGCCCTGACAGCCTGATTCAGAGAAGGGGATGGATAATGATGCAAAAACATGCACACAAAATTTCCTTCCTGAGGAATTAAAATTAATCAGGTTTCATTCAATAAGTGTTCACTCTCTATTTTTAATACCGTGACATAAAAAAGGATTCAATTCCCCGTTAAAAAAAACGAGTCCAACATGGAGAGAGCCAGCCACCTCAAAGTGGTACGAGTCACAGGCTAGCCAACCGCTGAGAGACGGATTAAAGCAATGCAGTAAAGCTTAGGATGCTTTTGCAGCAGAGATTTGGGCTGTTACAGCCTTAACCAGACCTGACCATAAGTGGGTCAGGACATGGTGGGACAGAAAATCACCCTGGCAGGGCCATGCTGCACTGAGCCAGGCTAGACTGAGAGAAGGGGGACAGTGGGATGAGCCAAGTTTAGACGCATTAGAATGGAGATAAACACTCAAAATAATGAGCTTGTGAGTATAAATGTTGAAATACATGCTGATTTTACAGAGTCTGAGCGAGGAAGTTGAGCTAGGAAACGTATTTCTAAAAATCGGACATTAGAAATTTTCATCAACCACAACGTCTTCTATCATCTCCCTGTCGTAGGAAATACACAAGCACCCTCGTCTTTGACAGTTGAGTTATTGTGTTTTTATTTAACCAACTGATGCGTGTAATGGGCACACGCTCTCCAATGAATAACATGTTTTTAGTTTCATGCTGCATGTAAGAAGCTCAGTCTGGCAAAACCAGGTTTTATTTCAATGTTCAAATGTATTAATGATCCTGTTTCAATAATCCTGTACATGAAAGACACGGAGATGAGTTATAGAAACAACAAAAGGCTTCATTAATGAGCCTTCAGAAAAAGCTTGTTGTACAGGACAATAATAGGTTTCAGTCTCCTTTTGTGTTGTGTACAATTGTGTAAAAGAAAAGGAAAAAAAGGAAAGATGAAAGTGTGTAGTTCATGCTTTAACCATTTAACTTCACTCAAGTTGTCCCAGAGATAATAAAACAACTAAATTAGCAGGAAGCTAGGCTCAGTATGTAATAAATGAATAAATAAAATCCCCCTTCATTACTCTCATCTGCATTGCCCATGTCATTATTTTATTTATTTTTTTACACCAAAGCTTTTCACTAATTACTGACATATTCTGAGAGCATTTAGCAGATAATCCACAGCTTGTATTTGAGACTCGGCCATTACGAATTAAAACATTTAATTTCTAAAAAGGTATACCGTCTCCATTTTTGTTGCTAACCAATGCCACGTGAAATGAAACAATCCCCCGTTGCTGAAGGTGCCTAAAAGCCCAGCAGACATCACACCAACATGGCACGTTCTGTTCCTTGCCCTGCAGAAACTCCACTGGGATAGGGGCAAGACAACAGCATTTTGCCTTTGTGGATTAGTCACAAACCTAAATGTTTCCATGGAGCAGGTTAAGCTACCGATAAGCTTTGATTTACATTATTCCCTCTTTTTCGGTACGGATATTAAACTTGGACTCTTGGGGCCCGCGGTAGAGTTATTGTCCATTGAGGTTAGTGGACATATACTGTTCCACTGTCTATTCATATTTGTTTTTCTTTTCTCCTCTAGTGAATATTAAACCCCTTTATCTGCTGCCCTGTTCTAGAAGCTGCTGTCCCTTTAGGCCGGTAACAACAGGAGGGGTGTTGTGTTGAGCTTTTGACATTCCATTGTGACTCCCTGAGGAGAGACCAGAGGATCTGAGACTGGACCACTGCGATAATGGCAGAGACAGCAACAGCATCAACATTTCCTGTTATTGAGAGGCAGCAGCTGCTGAAGCAAGGGCTACTGTAGCTGAGGGTGTTATAAAGGAAAAGGGAAAAAAAAGCTGAACTGAACTGAACTGAACTCCATGTTTGGGCAAGTGTAAAGTAAAAGCAAACGTGATGGTTTTTTATTATTATTTTGCACTGAAAACTGTGTTGTTAGCTATGTGCAACACTTTAGCAGGGATCGCCAAATCCAAACCTCTAGGGTCACTGTCCTGCAGGTTTTAGATGTTTCCCGGCTCCAACCCTCCCGACTCAAATTAATGGGCCGTTAAGAGGCTTCAACAGAACTTGACAGCAAGCTGTTAAGAGAACCATTTCATTTGAATTAAGTGTTTTGCAGCAGGGAAACATGAGAAACCTGCAGGACAGTAGCCTTCAAAGTCCAGAGTTGGTGATCCCTGCTATATACATATACAGATTTTTGTTTTGTGGGCCATTCAGAGAAATATGAGTATCATAACTGATACGGGATAGTGATCAAATTTCTGGAAACAATAGTTTATTTAATCCTTAAAAACAACCTTATACCCTTCAAACTATGTGCATATTAGTTTCTAGAGCAGGTATGCTGCTTTTTAGCAATAATAATTAAAAAAAAACAGATAAAAAACATTAGATTGGGCTTGAACTTGATAAGTTGTGAGTCCCAATTCTGTTAATGCCAAGAGTACTGCTATTACCCCTCTAAAGAACAGAGACTGCTGCAGAACAAAAACATCTAAAGGGCATCTGAAATCCAAATCTCACTAATGCAGCATTACATGCAAGCCAGGCATATCAGCCAGAGGTTAAAAACTTTAAAACTACCCGACAGTGAGCCGAGAAGCTCATCAGTGCCATGTAGAGAGTGGCTGCATTTCATCTAGATTAAAGAAAAGCATTCTGAGGCTTCGGAGGAGGAATGTAGAGTCTTTTTTTCCTTTAAAAATTTGAATATTGATATTTCAAAGACGTGACAATATTCAAACAAAGTCAAGGGGAGAGAGAGTACCAAATTCCTCAAAGCAGAATATCAAATATAAATGGCTAAAACAATGAAAGTGAGACGCCATATTGCAAAGGAATCTGAAAGAAGAAGTGGGTGGAGGAATAATAAAGTTGAACAAAGCTATGGGCTAGTACAGCAATGTTTATATTATATGGAACTTCCCTGCAATGACTGCATGATATGTAAACCATATAGATATATTGACAAATGAAAATGTCTCGACATGAAGGAAGCCATTTCTCAGCAGCACACTGCATAAAAGTGCACAGTAACATATCACCGTTTCCCACAAACCCAGGATGTTTTGATACGTTATGTTGCAATGGTGACAGAACAGCTATAGAGGAAGTGAGAGAGGTTGCACCAGCTTTTCAAGAAAAAAAAAGGAAAAAAAAGAGCCAGAAAGTGTTGTGATGCACCATTAAGTCTGCTCTGCAGTGTCTGCAAAAATACTGCAGAGAAAATTCACAGAAAAGTAAAAAAGGGAGCTATATTCACCAAACAAGGC
>JAOXYM010000004.1:32298599-32314832 GCA_028567055.1 Leptatherina wallacei | reverse complement strand
CACCACGAGTAAGAGGCACTGTGGATGATTCAGCACTCCCGATACGGACACAAGACGTTCGGTCCTTCAGATAGGACTTAAACCACTGCAAGGCGCATCCCCGAATTCCGACCCAGTTCTCCAGACGAGACAGGAGTATCTTTATTTAATGTGTTTTTTTGTTCTTTAATCTGATCATAAAGGGACTTTTCTGAAGGTTTAAATTCATCTCATTGACTGGATGATGGTTGCAAAAGCACACAAATTCTGTAAAAACAAGGATGAAGTGCTCGTGTTATTTGTATTAAGGAATAAAAAAAAATCTTTTTAATTAAAAATCTTTCTTTTCATGCATGGAGGACATGGATTTAAAAGCATGAATGACAGGCGGTGAGGTGCAGCAGTCCGCCCCTCTAGAGAGGGAAAATAAATTGAAAAATACTCATGAATCACATTTTTCTTGTAGAAAACACCAAAAAGCTTCCCCAGTCTGCTGATGGCAAAATGGGAAATAAGAATCTTGCCAAATCGATGGAAAACCTCAACTTTAATGGGAAATCCAAAGGAAATCTTGCTGTTGCACCCAAACTGCAGCCAGGTAGATGACGCAAATATTTCTCTTGTTCTGATTTTAATTCTGAATTATGATTTCCCATTGAAACTCCATAAACCCAGATTTTATTCTTTCAAGCATCTTTATGCACCCTGTTCCACATAAAAGCTTAGTTGTGTCTCCTGTTGCAGCTCGTCCAGACGTTCCCCAGGACATCAGTGGCGGTGAGAAAAGGAGTGATCTTCTGAAATGTAAGTGTAGCGGCGTCTTTACTTCAAACTGTAAAAGACAATGTTTGTTTTGTCCATCTGAACAGCTACAACTTGTTTTTTTTTTTGTCCCTTCCAGATGGCACCGTGCTCGCTTTCGATCCAAGGACGGTCCATAAACGCATCGTGCTGAGCGACGGCTTCACCAAGGCGTCCGTGTCCGACGAGCACAACAACTACCCCGACTGCCCCGAACGCTTCGCCGTCTGCTCCCAGGTCCTCACCTCCAAGGGCTTCACCACCGGGCGCCACTACTGGGAGGTCCGGCTGAGCAGCAACAACTTCGTCGGCGTCGGTTTGGCTTACGGCAGCATCGACCGCAAAGGCCCCGCCAGCCGCCTGGGCCGCAGCCCCCAGTCCTGGTGCGTGGAGTGGTTCAACGTGAAGCTGTCGGCGTGGCACAACAGTACGGAGACGGTGCTGTTCAACCCCAACCCCAAGCGCGTGGGTGTGCTGTTGGATTGTGAGCAGGGCAGAGCTACGTTCTACAACGTGATGGACAAGTTGTATCCCTTCTACTCCTTCATGTTCCCCTTTGGTGATGCCGTTTATCCAGCTTTCTGGATCTTCTCGAATGGCTCTTCCATTACTCTGTGCAAGCTGCAGTAAGCACGTGCACGTGTGTATAAAAACAGCATGCACAGTCGGTATTATCAATGCAAAAAGAAAAGAAAACTAGTTTATTTGCCTTAATTGTGGGAGCTATTGCACCCACCATTAATACTTTAAACATGCTGATAAGAATTTTTTTTTTATGTTTAATGTCGGGTTTGGTGAGAAGACATCTAAAGAGAGATGACTGACAGGGTGACGATGGAGTCGCCTGTTTTATCTTCCGTCTGTTTGGTCTGCTTGATGCCGGGTTCTGTCCCGTCTGAGAATGTGACAGATCCCAGGATGTTGGAGGTAACGGCTCATCATTTGGGTTGTCTTTAGTTCCTCTTGGTAATTGTGTTGGATGAGCAGCAGCTAAGTTTGCAACTTTTTTTTTTTTTTTTTTTTTTTTTTAAGCGCTGTAAAGGCTGCATGACTTATTCTCGGTCCTGTAGACTGTTAACTGTGGCAAACTGCTCCGGTTACTTTGAAGTATTTTAAAAACAAATGTAGTTTTTTGAAGCTTCATCTCGTCTGCAGAATGAGGGAAAACCAATAATCTTGAGTCCAGTCGGGATAAAAGATTCGGATTTCTCGGATGGAGACGATTTCCAGTAGAATAGTTCATCTGGAAATGTTGGCTCCCCTGCTTCTCTGCAGCGACAGACCTGCAGAGAAGCTGACTACACCACTACCGCGTCTTATGAGTCCGACATCCCTGTTACATCAGTGGACGTCGCGCTTCAGTTTCAACATAGTCGGTAGATTCTGTGACCATTTTACGCTACTTTACTGGTTCTAAACGGGTCAAAGTTCCAGCGGCCGAGCATCCCTCCAGCGTTGCAGGTGCACGTCTCTCAGCTTCTGATTTCTGCATGGATCAGCAGCTCCTGTACGAGCTGTCTGCACGTGTGCGGTGTTGTTGAGGTCAACGGGCAAACATCCAGAGACGACAGAGTGGCGTTTCAGGACGGTCCTAAATAACTGAACACACAGAACTTGCTCTGTAAACATATTTTACAGCATGCAAGTGCGAGTTCATGTGCACTGTGGAGCATATAAAGGAGTGGTTCACGTAAAAACACGCGTCATCACAGCCGTTTTAGTTCGGGAGTCTGCAGTTAAAAGCTGTAATTTCTATTTATGCAGTCTTAAATAACAGGCTGATTTTTCTGATCGAGCAGAAGTCGTATAGACTCTGTTTCAGCCAATCGGATGTCATGGAAGCCGTTTTGTTTTCATTCACGAGAGCAGAGATGGACATGATGTGCAGAAGTCCGGGAACACGTTTAAACCTGGGCTGGTGTTTTTGTTTATGCCCCACAGAAATTTGAATATATTTGTTTTTCTGTGGCAGGCACACATTTCTACCAACCAGCCAGCAGAAGGCTCTGTTGGCTTTCTGAAAGGTGGAGGGAATACATTTAGTTTGCAGGATGTGGTGTTTTACCAGCCTGTGAGATGTTGCAGAGACTCTGTGATGAGTTTAAATCCGTCCAGCTAATGATGAAGGGGTGTAAAAATGGCAGGCTGTGTGTATATGAAGCAGAGATTTATGTTTCACTGCGTATGAACGGTGAAACGAGGCATTTAGTTGGAGACAAAATGGCCACTTTGTTCTTCATGTTTGCCACTACAGCTGATCTGAACCTGCATGCTGAGTCTGCCATTTGTTTCCATTGCTTATCAGAGTGGAGACTTCCTGCAACGGGGTGAAACATTAACCCTTACCACCAGGTTTTAATGACTTTAGTGGTGACGGTTTAAAAGAAATGATAGCTTCTGTTTCCTCAACTCAATCTGCCTTTTTTTTCTTGTATTGATATGAATTTTCTGGGGTTTTTTTCCATATTACTTTACATTAGAAACATATTAGGCACCAAGAATCAGCCATGCTCTGCTCTTACTGCCTGTCTAAAAAAAAAATTGTTTTTAGGAGGTTTAATTTTGTTTACTTTCAGATCAAAACCGTGTAATGCCGATTAATCAATAAAGGCTTTTCTGTCTCAGACGCCTCGTCTTTGTTTTAAGAAGTGATGAGTCGATGCTGAAACGGCATCTTTGCTCTCACATGACATCAGTGACCATCTTGAGATCCAGTTGAAAGGATGATTTTTGTTCTCAGTATTCCACAAAATGTTCCTTTTGATCATATTTCATACATGCATACATTCACTGAGTTTCCACATAGATGAAATCGGGGTAGAAGGGGCATGTGAATGGCTGAATTATGACACATGATCTAACAACAAAGGCTCTGAAGGGAGGGGGAAGTAAAGTCTTCTGCGTTTGCCACAGATGGATTAAAAGTTTCTTTAATTACATTATTTTCTAAGTGGTAATGTCCATACTTTTTTCATTTCTTAACTTATTTTGACTTGCATTTAAATCCAGGTACCCGGAATTTCTCTGCAAACCTGGCTTGTACCACTTAACTGTCTTAGTAGTACCTGCCCCCTTTACTTTTTATTAGTATAATCCACTAGTCCTAGCATGTGATTGGCTACATGGTGGCGCCCATCAACTAAAATCCTGCCCACTGCTTGTTGTAGATTGCTCTTCTCAAAGAAGCTTTATTCATTCATCACCTGCCGCAATGGCCAGTAAATCTTTATTTATACACACAAAATGACATTTTAACCCACATTTCGTGGGTGTTAATTACGGCCCTGACAGTTTTCTGCATTGTTCTTACAATTATATAATTTGGTTTTCTATAAACTCTTTAATTTTTTTAACGTGAAGCTTTTACGACCAAACACTTAGAAAAAAAAATCTGATTTCAATGAAGTTTTTTTATCTTAAATGATTCCAATATCAAACAAATAATCATAATGAAGATCTAATAAATGTATGTTGGTATGTGCAGCTTCAGCTTCTCAACGACTGTTGTGTAATACAGAGGTTCTCAAACTTTTTGAGCCATGATCACCAGGTTGACGTACATTGGCAATGATTAATTGTATATCAGATGAGTCATCCTGCAGGATCCTCTAGAATCTTCATAAGTAGGATTTATGTGTTAGAAAATTAAGGTGCTAATTTTAGATTTATTTCTGCATTAATGGTTTTATTTTGACAGCCCTGAGAAAAATCTCAAATTAATTTGATAAATGTAAGTTATATATTTTTTTTACAATTATCTGGAGACCCCCTGAAATGATCTTGTGACCCTCATAGGATTCCCCACCCCTAGTTTGAGAACCACTGGTGTAATATTTAAATGGCTGTACTTATTTTCAGTTAAAAATATGCTGAAATCAGCCCTTTGCCAAAAAAAAAAGAAAAAAGCATAAATAACAGCTGTGAGGAGAAATATTCTGCCTCACATGATGACTATAAAGCTTCATCTTAGATGTAACGGATCTTTATGTTACACCCAGGCTTACATGTGGTTCTTGTAGAGTGTAAAGTGTGAAAAAAGTTATGTTGTGTTGCTTTAACAGCCGATCAAATATTAAAAGACCTCTAAAGGAGCAAATTCAGTGATTGTTTGAAATGAGGAAACAAAAAAAAGTACATGTTCTGATTTTCTTTAACACTAAATAAGACGAAAACTGCAGTTAAATCAAAACACATTTGATCGTTGAATGTTATCTTACAGTACATTTTATCCTTTGCAAATGCAAAGAAAAATTATTAATTCAGCCAAGAATACGCATTAAAGGTGATTTCTGCTGCTTTTGGGGACCTTAACTTCATTTTACCCTGTTGAAAATTTCACAAGGATGTTCCAATCTTGACTAAAATAGAGACTACACAGATTCTGAATTGTAAAAGCTTTACTTTTGGAAAAAATGTGAGCTTTTCATTAAATAAATATATATATTTTTTTAGATATTTGCCCTCCGTTGCCACATAAACATCTCTGAACTAACATAAATCCAAGTAAGCTATTGAAAGAAATTTAAAAAGCTGTGAAATGTTTAGCATTTTTGTATTTCTGCAAACAGAATAAACAGTTTACAAATCAGAAACTTAGTTTTTAAGAATTTACATTGTGTGTAAAATAATCCAGTCCAGATCTGAACATGACCTCATCTAATGTGGTTCGTACCGCCCTTTATGCGTATAACCAAACGAACTTCCGGGCCGTGCAGAAACAGGAGTGTCTCATCATGTGATGAAACCATTTTTACTAACCAGTCGATTCCATCTTATTCCAGTCTGCTGAAGTCACTGACAGCAAAGGTAGGTGGACCCATGTTTGACTCTATTACCGTCGGCTGCATCATTTTACTGAGCCGGATTCATTTTAAATGAGAAAATGTGACATTTTTGGTCCCAATTTACCGTTAGAGTTCCCAATAGGCGGTGGAAATAGTTAGGTTTCATTTCTCCCTCGGAGCCTCGCTTCATCATGTCGGGCGTGGACGAACCTCTCTCTCTCCTGACCCTGGAGGAAGAGCTGACCTGCAGCATCTGTCTGAGTCCCTTCAACTGTCCGGTGACCATCCCCTGCGGACACAACTTCTGCCAGGAGTGCCTGCTCTCCACCTGGAAGGGGGACTCCTACAGCTGCCCTCAGTGTCGGACCTTCTTCGCCTCCAAACCGGAGCTAAAGAAAAACACGGTCCTCTGCACCGTCGTGGAAACCTTCAATTTAAGGTCCAGCAAGGGCACAGCCAGCCTGCTGGAAGAGGTGAAACCCCCCGAGGAAGAGGTGGAGGAAAAAGATGTCATCCGCTGTGATACGTGTATGGAAGCTGAGGCGGCGAAGACCTGCCTCACCTGCATGGCCTCCTTCTGCGAGGACCACCTGCGTCCTCATCGGGAAAACCCGACTTTCCGCCTCCACCAGCTGAGTGATCCTGTCGGGGATTTATCGGAGCATATCTGTCCCGACCACAACAAGCTGATGGAGCATTTCTGCAGCCAACATGGCCGCCTGATCTGCAGCCTCTGCCTCCAGCAGGTCCACAAGGGCTGCTCCTTTATCTCTCCTGAGGAGCAGAGGAACCTGAAAGAGGTGTGTATACCTCATCTTTCATATGACAAGATTTTTTACTTCATTCTGTAAACTGTGTGTAAAGAGTAAACTGATCCAAGTTTGTTCAAATATTAATACATCAGATCACGGATCAGTTTTCACTTGTCTGGTATCAGGCCCAGTTAAGGTGGCTGTATTTCTGCATACTATGGACGGACATGGTAGAGTTTTGGGGGGGTTGTTTCAAGCCCAAGACTGTGTGCTGAAACTCTGATGTGTGTCTCTTGTAGTCTGAGTTCAAAGAAAAATTGGATTTACTGGATGGGAAGATCGCAAGGACCGATACCGTGTTGTTTCAGATGAATGACATGCAAAGCAAGCTCAAGGTAACTTTTACACATCACATTTCACTTGTAGGGACTCATTTACACCGGTCGGTTTGTTTATATAGCCTATTTTTTTTTATCCGTGAATACATCTCTGCACAGGACGCAGCAAACAAAAAGAAGACGGCAATGGCTGCTGTGTATCAGCAGATGAGGGATATGTTGGCTCAAGATGAACGCAACGCCCAACATGAGGTGGACTGCGAGCTGGAGATGGGTCAGAACAAAATGAACGACCTCAGTCAGAGGTTTACTGAGAACAGTGAGAGGATGAAGAAGGCCAGAGAAAACATCCACGTTCTGCTGAGTCAGTCCCAAACCTCGGCTTTTCTGCAGGTGGGAGGCACTAGAATCACACAACTCTGAAGCAGGAAAGAAAACAGCATCAGTGTCTGTTTCTATCCCAAACAAAAAGACAGAATATGTATAGCACTATTAACCTCTCAAAAAAGCTCAACCCCCCAAAAAATGAACAGTCCAATTTTTGTACTCAGAAGTCTTTAAAAAGACCAACATCTCCTGCCCGGTGAAGTCAAACTTACTGGCAGTCTTTATTTAGCCCTTTAACAAAATGTGGGGAAAAAAATAACAAAAATTTCTTTGCATATTTCCCGTTTATTACCGTATGACATGTCAAAAATGATTATAGTGTAGTCCTCTGCTTCCTGGTATCCATTATGGGGCAGAAGACAAGTATCAGATGTAGGCCTGTCACGAGAACAAATTTTGCTGTGCGATTAATTGTCTCAGAAATTATTGCGATAAACCATAATATTGCGCTAAGCAATATTGTCATTTTGAGACGATTTTCAACTAATTTAATGATAATGCCATAAAAAACACAGATACACTCTTTCAAAGATCAATAAACATTCATTTCAATGGAGCTGGAAGAAATTTTAGATAAATTAAAAAACAATCAATAGAATGGAAGAGATAACATCGTCATTTTGAGACCATTCTTGACTAATATAACGATAATGCTGTAATAATGCAAACGTTTACAACTTTGAAGAAATTTTAATTAATTAACAAAAACAATAAATAAAAGTGACTCTCAGTCTCATTAACAGTTAATAAAAACCAAAAACAATAAAAATGTGATAGATAATAAAGTCTCTGTGAGCCAAATTGCCTTTCAAAAAATATCAAACATGGGGCTCAGACAGGGAAAACCAGCATAACTACCAGTTAGTTCCTCTGTAAACAAAAAAGTGGCAACAAAAATATCCCATGTTACACTCTGTGGTATCATACAAGACCATGAGGCTGTCCGGTTCGACATGAGAGATCACCTTTCAAGGAGAGAGAGAGAAACTTATGGCGCTTATCTTTTCTTACCTTGCGATTAATTGACTTATTGCTTACTGCAACAGGCCTAATCAGATGGTGTACAACAGGATTTTGAACAAAGTATCTTTTTCCATAAAATTATGCAAAATGTCTAAGAAACTGGATCAAATATTATATGTTTGGCTTTATAGGACTGGACTAGTTCTACTCACTAAGAAGCTGTTTAGTTTCCCACAGTCCAATTCTAATAAATATGAATACATAACTTATAATGCACTTTTTTTCATATCATGCTAATTCATAAAATTAAGTTACAAGAAAACATGTCTGAGCATGCACAAGACGACAGTGGGGAGGAAAACTTAGTTTGAACGGGAAGCAGCAGAACCAAAATCAGAAAGCGAGGAGAGACGGGGGGGTCAACAAGCACCACAGCTCATAATTAAAAAAAAAAAAAAAACCCTCCTTTTCATGTGTTCTGATGGGGGACAGTCTGTGTGGAAAACAAAAACAGCCCGTTCTAAGTTTGGTTCTGGCTCCAGACCAGCACATTTGGTGGGAAAGCGGCTACAATAAACCATTCTTTCCAAATATATTCCCATGTTCTTGTTCTCGTTCTCGTTCCTGGCAGGCTTCGTTTGATTTGCCAAAGGTTGTGAAGTTTGACCCTTACACCCCCCGAGTCAACCTGGACTCAAAAAGGGTGATTTCAGTCCAGACCTTTGCTGCTGCCCTGAAGGAGAACCTGGCGGAGACCTTCGCTCAGCCTTTTGAAGTCAGAGGGGCATTATTTCAACCAGGTTTGTGATATTATACACCTGTCAAGAAGCCGGTCATGACCAAGTATTTCCCATTCGTAGCGGCATTGCACATGTTTTTTTTTTTGCTATGGTAGTGTGGTATGACTGGGTGAACGCGTGACAAAAGGTCAAATGTTTTAAAATGCAACTCATTTATTTTCTACAGGTGAACATGAAGCTTCTGCTCCAGAACCTGCAGGCGCTGAAAGGTTTGCATCCCAGCCAGAATCTAGTAAGTACATGTCTAATGATAAGTCGTTGTAGTAGGCGGACATTTAAAGGAACTCTACCAGATTTTACTTCAATCTCATTAAGAAAAATGCTTTTTACGCAATATGTTATGTAGTACAAGAGGCAATTTTATTTTAAGAAATTACTCATTTATTGCGGACGTTGATGTTTTGAGTCCAAGCCTTTTTAGTTGCTGGAAGCTGCTAATGCTAACTAGCTTCTAAACCTTCTGTGACGGGTGGTTTCTGCCAATTGCTGAACGAGGGGCGTTGGTATAGCAACGAGGCCGTCTCTCCTAGCGCGTGCACGACCGATCTTGTGAACAGAACAGCATGGCTGCCGAGGGGAAAGTTGGGATACATCCACTGGCTGTCACTGCATACACAGCAAAACAGCTTTAAAGGATCGAAACTGAGGAGGACAAGAGAGACTCGAAGCCAAGAGGAATAAAGCTCGTGTAAATCTCGGTACATCATACTCGAGGTGGAGACCTGTACTGGACCGCCTCGGACTGAATTTGGACTGGAAACTGGCTGTAGTCCTCCTAGACAGGTTATCTTTTCTGTTACTTTATTCTTTAATAACATTTTATACCAGGTCATTTACCTGAGACGCAGCCATTTACTGCAACCAAAACAGTAAATTCACGGGAAGATGCAAGTTTCCTCTGGAGAATCGTGCATAAATATGAGATGTGTGCGTTATCACATGGACGTCGAGTAGGAGTGTTTCTCGCTGGGAAAAAACATTTAGGGGCGGGGCTTACAGTTCAAACTACACTCTTCTCCTCGCTCATGGTTTAAAACTATTTAGAGCTCCTTTTAAAGTAAGTTGCACTTGTGATCTGCATATTTAAAGGGATACCGTGTAACTTTTGACCCAAATATTATCCTAATGTGATTAATAAAGGATGATTTCTGGGGTCAATATACAGTGTTTGATGCGTGTCGGTGCTCCGAGGGGGGCTGCCCTCTTCAGAAACCAGACATTGTAACTTCGCAGGAGCGGATCCGTCTCTCATGGGATCATGTGACCTGCAGCGCTTTATGCTTCCCCCCCTCTATAAACACAGGCAACTCTGCTTTGTGCTACTTTTTCCTCCACTTCGATCTAAAGTTTGTCATGGCTGAACAAAGTAAGAAGGTGAAAACGGTGTCTGAGGAGGCCAGAAAGAGAAAGACCGTTTAATTTTGAGACAGTGTCATGTGGCCTGTGGTTTAGTGCCCCTAGTGGCCAAAAGTTACACAGTATCCCTTTAACAAGTCTAAAGTCAAACAGGAAGCTTTCATCTTTTGAGTGAAGAACCTCTAAAGCTTTAATGGGTTTTTTCATGGATTCTAAGCATTGTGATTAAAAAAAACTTTATTTTATTTCAGCACAAGAGAAGCAGGCAGAGCAGAGACCTCAGTCCAGGTCCAAAAGTCCTGGCCGCCCGCCCACCCAGCCCTTCTTCCACCACACAGTTCCTATTCCTGATTATGTGTCACAGCCAGCGTCCAATACTTCGTATCATGCACCTGGCCCATTCGTGCACTTTCCCAGGGGTCAACATTTTGGAGGACAAAACACACGTAAGATAAAAATGTCAAACACACAAAAGCCTGTAATTTAATTTAATTCAACTTTAAATCCAGTGGGGGAAAATAAAGGTGGAATCAGCTGAACTTTTAACCAGTCAATTAACAACAAAAAGGCCAACACCGGCCCGGTGAGGTCAAACTTACTTAACTCTCAATCTTCAGAGCAACGTAGAGACACGCATAACAAAACCTCATCAGGAAAAAAAGAGAAGAAAACTGTCTGCAAACCAGTTCATAAAGTCATACCAAACAAAACTGGAGAGAAGAAAAAGAAAGGTAAGGGGGCATTCACACCAGGATAGGCCGGGACTCGGTCCGATTGGGTGGAGATTCTTGAAAGTTTTCACACCTTCCTTTGGTTTGGTTTGTGTTCGTACTGCATTTACCTGAGGTGGACCAAACCACCTGGACAACATCCCGGCTCGCTCTCTAGACGATAGTCCCCAAAACATCCTGATGATCACATTAGATATATGAACGAATTAAGAAAAGTAATGCAACGAAGGGAAGGGTGTATGTACGTATATTTATTGTGTTAATGTGCGGGTCGGGTCGGGGGTTCTATATTTTTGGGTTGGGTCTAGATTTGAACGGGAGGTATTAACGGGCCAGATATTTTCAGTGGTTCTGGTGGGTGCAGGTTAGTAAAACTGGACCCGTGCAGGACTCTGGTCTTGGGGTTCTTAATGTATCTGTGGTGTGCAGAACACACGATGTTGGCTTCGTTTTTCCTCCTATCCAAACAGACTCTGCATCACTGATGCTTTATCGTGGCCAGCATACGTCACTTTCTTTCTGGTCCACCAGATAGTCCTTTTGCAAATGAAACGAGACCCTCGGCTTTCAGGCGGACCAGAGTCCCCTTCTTTTGGTCCACATCAGAGTGCGGTTGGTGTTCACACTGCGCCAAACGAATCGTACTATCTGTGGAAGTGGACCAAGCAGCTGCAGTGTGAACGTGTTTTCATAATGAACGATGCTAAACGTTTTCGGGACACAACCCGATCAGTGTACCCCAGCTATCTCCACATGGGCTTTATCACAGAGTAATTTTGATTTGATTTCGTCCGTTCGGCCCATTCTTGTGGACACATACCTCAAAAATACCTTCAGGAAAACTATTCCTCTCTTGGACCCGAAGCGGCACGACCGAACCCTAACGAAAACTAATTCGGCATCTGTCTTGCTTCCTGTCTCTTCTCCGAGCTCTCTCCAGCCAGTACAAGTCAGTCCAGTGTTTACTCTTTTCTTATCTCTTGCTCTGTCCCCTTCTCTCTTTCTTTTCTACTCTTCCTCCACTAGAGTCCTCTTGTGTTTCTTTGCTCAGTCAGCCACGGTGCATTCCTATAAAAGCCATTGTGTTGATATCCAGTTGCTGGCGTGTGACACAGAGCTGTAAAGCAAAACGCAGCTGTGACGCTCCAGGCTGGAACTCAGAGTTGTGACGTGCGGTTTCTCCGCCTCGGGTTGCTGCAGGCAACGCCACCTCCAGGAATGTACATAATGAATATCAGCATGTCATAAAAATGACTCAGAAGCTCAGAGGTTTAGGGTTGGGTACTCGTGTAGTGTTGCTTTAAGAATGAGTTTATTAAGATTTGGTGGATAAAAGTCTGAACTTTTCATTTTAAAGCAGGAATATTTGTGAAGCTCTAAATGTAGAAAGTGAAATGTGAAGCCTGAAGAGAGGTGAACGATCATTGTGTCGTGACTGACCGGATGAGCTATGGATTGAGTTTGGAGAGTTTCCATGCAGGCCTTAGTTGAACTTGTTTCTCTTCAAACACACCATCCAATGAATAAACATCAGTTCATGAAGCGATAAAGGGTTTGTTGAGAAGATTGGAGGAAAGAAACCTGCCAAACCTGCTGTACTATTACAGCAAAGTGATTTTTATTGATTTATTTTATTGTATTTAGACCGTTAAAAAATAACAGGTGATAACTTTATACAGGTGTAAAAGACCTGTGATGTATTTTTTACAACTGTTTGGTGGCATTAAGTCGAGCTTATTGTTGTTGGATGTGATGTTTTGACAGATGGACGGATTTGAGAGGAACTAAAACGTAAAATGGCATCAGGCTTCTGTTCTGTCTTTAAATGTGTTTCTGTTTCATTTCTCAGACATGAAGAGTGACGCTGGTCATAAACCTTTCCACAGTAAGTCATTTACTTTTATATCCTTTTGCATGCTGATGCAAATATGCTTCCCATATATCTGCTGATTATTTTGACATATTCTAACTACTGAATAAAGAAAATTAATCTGAAGTTTTTTCTCATTGCTAGAGTTTCAGTTTGCTCAAAAAAAGCAGGACCACGCTATGTTCCAGATTATTCTGCATATGCAGTTTTTGTTCAAGTCTCCTAAATAATCAATGCGAATGACAGAAATTCAATGAGGCTATATAATAATTCAGTTTTTCTCCTTTTTATATACACATATCAGCCAAATATTTCATGTTTTGTTTGCAGCTTGCAGAAGGTAGGGCGTGGAGTAGAAAGAATGAGACGAATGCTGCTGATTGGGTGAAGCTGATTAGAGGCGTGGCCTCGCTGCTGAAGCAAAGTTAACATGTTAACAAACCTGAAATATCACACCAAGCTTCTCAAGTCTGTTTGTTCGTGTGCTTTTGACATTGTTGAAAATGCCTTCATGTTTTGTTTTTTTCTCGTCTGTGAAAGTTTTTTTCAACTGATTAATAATAAAATCTGCAGTTTGAAAAACAGTTTTTATGCCAGGGCCATGATTGCACTCAATGGACAAAAACCGGACATGCACACACAACAGATACGAATTATGCAATAACAGAAACATACTGCATTAACCGCAGAATGTTTTATTATGATCTTGATATTATTAATAACTTATTCTTTTTTACTCTGCACTTTTTTTATTTATTCCGTTGTAATCGTACAATGACAATAAATCAAATTCCGAGTTTCTCGTAGATTTATATCGGGGCTCATCTCACTGCTTTGCTTTTGTAATCTTCCAAAGCAGCGAGAGGGAATTTTCAGTTATTCAGATGTTTTCTTTTTAAGCACACCTCTCTCTGTTTTCTTCCAGATCAAGACCGAAAGCCACACAGGGCTCCAGGAGGACAAAAGCCCGGTGCCAAAGGATCCGATTTCTCCAGGCAAGATAAACCCAAAAGTCATCCTCCGTCATGGAAAAAAGCTGGACACCATCCTGGGAAAAACAAGTAGGGGGCAACAGCATTTGTGTCATCCGAGGTTGTTTTTTTACTTCATTTTAAAACCTGGTATACCAGCTGTTCGTCTTTATGTTCATTTTTAGAACTTTAAGAGGTTTTCCTTTTGTGTTTGGCTAGTTTTCTTGCTTGTTAATGGAGAGCTACCATCTGTTAAATCCAGTAAATAATTAACACGTCCTGGGTGTAATGTTGGTTTATTAGTGCGTGTGTGTCAGCTGTGATCTCTGACCAGGTCGTCGTACCGAACCTTATACGGTCTCATATAAAATCAATAAAAACACAGACACACCAGGTTTATATATGAAAATATTTATGGGAATGTCTTCAAATTCAAATGGTCGCTTCTTTACATTCATTTCAATCGAAATCAGCTTTTCTCACCAAATGATTGTAAGCATTAAAGCTTGTTTTCTTCCAAACTGTTTCTTTGTATTTTCTGTTGAAGCCGAGGACACATACGGCCTCCTAATGGGAAAATATTATAAACTGATTAACATGTTTTCTGCAGATTCTCATTAAGCATTCTCTTAATTGACTGATGCTTGACAGCAAATAAAATAGGCATGTTTTTCATATACAATCATTAATAATCAAAGCATTTTGGTACACAAAACAATTAAACATGAAGTGGATACGGAAAGCTGAATTCAGCTACACATTATGACCGTTTGACTCAAAATAAATACTGTTTCTGTCTGCTGGGACCTGACAAACTGAGGTGCATTTAACACAGCAATCATCAGTCTTACTTCCATCTGTCACAATAAGACAAGTAAATTCTACCAGGTCATATTAATTATAGGAAACAGGGGTTGGATGCTTTAAAACTATTATGTAAGACTTTAAAGCAAATTCAGTGCAACACACACACACACACACCAAACTGGTAAACACAGATGAAAAGGTAAAAGGTAAAGCAGGCGTCCTTTAGCCATGAGACCAACAGGCCTGATGAAACCGAAACGTTTGGTTACCTGCCAAGGACGTGCACATTTACAAAGCGTAGGCATCACACGGCTACAGACTGATCCCTGCTCAGCTTTACAAAGCAGCAAGTTCATAACGAAGCTAGACTTTTCCAACGTGGCTCGGAGAAACAGGCTACAAACAGGACATCTGACACAGACGTGGAGCAGTCAGTAAAACCCAGCAGGAACCCTACAGGTAAAATAAATGTTCAACTACAGTGGTTAGAGGAGAGAAATGCTGTCCTTAGCCTGCCGCCCTGTGGTGGAAAGCAGGTAAAACATGACCTGCAGGAGGATGGTCTGAATGAAATAACACATGACAGTATAATCTCATCAGCAGGAGTCACTACTGGCAGTAATGTCATCATTTCATGTATGTAAGTTACATGATGGGCAGTGTAAGTGTCAAAACAGTGCAACAGAAATTGCAGCGGGTAAAATAAGTAGTGAACATTTTTCTGAAAAAGTATATTTCTAATGGGGCTAATCTCTCCAGAATGGGGCTGTTGGTAACAACCCAAGTAATCAAAACAAACAAAGAAACCAAAAAACTAATAAGTTCAGAAATTAAATTATTTGTAATGACAGAAAAATGAATACATGAAGAAAGGGAAGAGCAAAACGCAGCAGAAGAAATCTTGCAGTTTTTAAAAAGCAATTACTGCAAATTAGTATCAGCTGGTTCCGTCCCAGTTGATGGCTGCAACAGAAGAAACAACCCCGTGATGGGCAAACTTCTGAATGTTGGGATCATCATAAACTGGCCAAGATGAGGCGCTTCTCTCAAGGTTTCTGACAGAGGAGCTTCAGACAGACCTGGACTTAGCAGATAACGCGTCATGCACTCATCTGAGCAGATTATAATCTCTCAGTATTTCAAAGGCTTGCTCTTTTAAAATGAACTTTAGCCTGCAGCGGAGTGTTGCATGGTGATGGTGTTGGTGCAGGCCATGGTGGCTGAGCCCAAAATTAACCCTATTCTCTGCACGTCACCCCCAAAACACCAAACAGGAACGTCAAACACAGCCGAGGAAGCGCTCAGTTTCAGAGAAAGACAATGAAATCTGCTCGACTGTCCCAGCCGACCACGTGATTAGAATCCAATTTAAAATCTATGGAAAGAATTAAGGGTCAGACTGAAAATCCCATTTTAGCAATGCATGACTCTAGTTTCTCTCTCCAGGTGTCTTGAAGCCGTTATTATTAACAACGACTTTGGTGTGCAGCATTAAATAAGTTTCAGTAGACAAGTTCTAACTTTTACCCTATGTCGTTCGATTTCTTTACACAACTTAATTTCTGAACTTCTTTGTTTTTGTTTCTTTGTACGTATGAATTATTTCAGTTCATTTCAGTCAACAGCCTCATTAGAAATACATTTACTAGGAAAAATGTTGATGTATTCAACACTTAGTTTACCCGCTGTATGTA
>JAOXYM010000004.1:32260997-32272574 GCA_028567055.1 Leptatherina wallacei | reverse complement strand
CTTTCTTTCTTTCTTTCTTTCTTTCTTTCTTTCTTTCTTTCTTTCTTTCTTTCTTTCTTTCTTTCTTTCTTTCTCCCTCAAATCAATTTCACTATAGGCTACAAGTCAGTGGCCACATGCAGCCCAGAGCAAGTTTTAGTTTCTTATCGTGTGATGATGACATGGCGGGGAAAACTGATTTGGATAAAGTTCCTAAACCAATTTTTTTTTTTACACAGGAGCCCTGCTCAATCAGAAGCATAAATCCCAGAAGAAATTGCTTTCATTGTGGTCCCACGGCGGAAAGTTATTCACACATCCCATTAATGTAGAGAAAATAAATAAATCTTTTAGTTTTCTTTCATCTAAATTAGTTTTATACAATCACTCTTCTGCATACATCCACGTTCTTCCTAGCAACACAGAGCGAGAAATCTGATAGGATGACAAAGTGGCTTCTTCAAGAAAAGACGTAGCATTTAAGCAGAAACTTTTTGGATCATTTCAAAGGGGTTTGATTTTTTCAGGAACACTTTTAGTTCAAAAATTTTCATTCAAATTATAATATTACAAAACATAATATAACAAATATTTTTTTAGACCAAATTAGCCCACCTCTAAGGGCCTCGAGGGCCCACGCAACCATCCTCTGCTTATTACGTTTTATTTGAGAATTAAATCCTTCAGAATCTATTCCCAGATTTTTTTCCCAGCCTAATCTTTTGAAGGACTCACAACCATTTAACTGACAGATTATTTCAGTTCATTTTTTCTTTCTTACTACTTTTTAATTCGGTTTTTGTGTGCAACGAGTGCAGGAATGCAGGAGTCAAATTCTTAGTTTCCATTTCCTACATGGTGCATAAAGCTGACCCCGACTCCCCGTGTCATTATTTTCTTTTACAGCCGCCAGTGACAGTTAAAGCAGGCCAACAGCTTTATCATATATCGAAATGTACACGCCGGAATATCTCTCATAAAAAAAACCTGTATAAACAAATCAGTTCCAAATTGGAAAAAAAACTGCCTGAAAGTTCACATGTGTTCTCTCCTGCTGTACCTAATGTGTTGAAAAATAGTTTGCAGATAAAATAGAAATGCAATATCGTATCAGACTAGTCTGTCTGAAGTAAAGCTTTACAGATTGGTCTGGTCATCTTTAACTTACTTGTGCTCATGGTCAAGACGACAGGAGGAGATAATAATGGCACAGACCGGCGCAAAAAAAAAAAAACCCAAAACAACCCTATCAAGCAAGTGAGAAAGAGATAAATAAAACTAAGAGATTCGTGGTGAATCACACTGCAGGGTAATTAAGGGTCCGGGACATTCATTTTTAACTAAGCTTAATAGTCACAATATTGGTCGTTTAAATGTAAGCTATTAAATGTGAACGCCTGTCATCAGTGTGTACAAAAAGAAAAAGAAACAAAGGTCCTCATTGAAACACAAATGCACTGGAAATCAGACGGGTTTTATTCTCTCGGGTGTTTAATCAAAGTATAAAGAGTTGCACATTTACCAAACACGCCTCATTTATTCAGACATGCCATAAAAAACTAATACAAGTAGGCTAGATCTGTTTAGTGAAGCATTGACACGTCAGATGCAGATTTATAGCGGAACTGTTGACTTCAGCATGATAATATCAGCCCGCCTTCACACCTGTATAATATGCTTCTATTTTCGTCTGTAGATCATGATCTTGTGTTTCCGGTCGAATTTTTCAGCGCACAAACAAATTGGCAGCGCACCCAGGAAAGGGAAGATGGGCGCAGCTCAGACTCTGGATGCGATTGGTCTCGGCGCGCCTGCAGTGCACCAGCGCTGCCGCGTTAAAACATCATTGGTTGGCTTGTATCCGGGCAAGACGCGCGCTCTCCGGCGCAGTTACAAACGAGAAACACCGGTCACAACATGCAACGTGAAGGTATTAATATATAAAATGTATCTGAAAGGAAAGAACGAGGGCATGGATTGGAGCATTCTGAGTCCCTGTTCATCAAATCAGACCGGATACGGTAGTTTCACGTAGAATGATTTAAAAGTGTGGCCATCATGAAATGAAGCAATGAATTCTTTACTAAAATAACCCAGCTTTTTGGTTTCTCGGGGGGTCTTTTTTAAAAAGCAAGCTCATTTGCTCTTCAATTCATAATTAAAAGATGGATAATTATCCAAACTAACAGAAGAAAAAAATGGGCTTCCATTGCATTCAACATGCAGCCAGGCTTCTTACAATTTTGCAGTAACGCAGAAGAGATTTAAAAAGACCACCATTTACCTGGAGGCTGCCAGGTTCTCGCGTGCAGCCCCAGGGTGGATCAACTCACTGACCATTGGATGGACGGATAATAAGCCTAATGTAACAATCTAAAATTAAATAAAAGTTTGAAAAACTAAAAAACAGATTCCCGAATAATCAGGACACTTGTCCTGACTTTTGCTGAGTCGTGCGTGTGACTGATGTGCAGGATTTAGAGTTTATAGTCACTATTGTCATAAAATGGAAAATCATCGTGACTTTACAGGTTTAATTAAACTTTTATTCGCCCCGGTTTTTCTGTATTCCTACCACTTACTCTGAAGATGTATCCTATTTGTTATGAGGCTGAGTTACAAACTGTAGAAGGAGCTCTAAAGGATTTTTGAAAGTTCAACTGTTTTATTTTTTTTTTCAGATAGGTTACAAAATATGTTTCAAAAAATATTTGACTATTACACATCCCCCTCACGCACTTCACAGTTGAAATCGTCCCCTCGTCTAAATTTAGATGACAGTCATCGGCTAAATATATTCCAATACACTTAGGATGTGTGAGATGTGTGCAAAATGCTGCGTTTACGTGCCATAATCTAGAAATCTGTGTGCGTTCCAGACTACATTATCCATGTAGAAATGTGGTAAAAGACTGAAGGCCCACTTTATTGAATGTTTTAAGGCAGTTTGGCTTTGATTGATCATAAAATGGCTTGAAAAATGCTAAGAGACCTTTGCACTATTAAGTTAATCGACTGTCAGAGAAGCATAGGGGCCTATAACGCAGTCAGGAAGGCTTAATTAAAGAGGTGTCAGGAAGAAAAACAAGTGGCTACCAGTTTCATTGATTGGATACACCAAACAACTTAAATTATTTGTGATTTAAATTTTTTTTTACGCCTACTTAAACGTGTTGCTTTATGCGCAGCAATGACTGTTGGCGTCTTCTAAGCTCCAACCTTGTCGCGCTTTCGCTGTAAAAGCTGCGAGGCGCCTAGACAAGACGCGTAAGAAAAGAGAGGGCATGGAACCGACCGAGGACAGCCATTTTCTATGTCGCTGCTCGCATTAATGCGCACAGAAAGCAGCTTTGCATGCGAGCTGCAAAGAAGGGAAATGGTCGAGAGCTGTCATCTCTGTCATCTCGTTTGTCCAATTACACCATTCCGAGGATTTCCCCCTAAAACAGGCACAATTGACAGAATATTGAGAGCGATGTTTTTCCGGGGAGGGTTTAGCAAGAGCTGCACATCTTTTAAAGCGCTCTGCACTTACAGGAACACCAGACCTTGTGTGTCCTTATCCGCGTGAATGAAACGTGAGACGCTGGAAACTGTGGAAATATTAGCTGCGTTGTGTCATTTACGCAGAACAAGTAGGTCAAGCGAGAAAATCTGTCGGCTTCTTGAGAGTTTCAGCAAGCCGGCTGGATTCACACACCTGACACGAACAGCTGTTCCATGTTCAGGTCAAAAGTAGGAGTTTTGGATTACTGAAGCCTCTCCCTAAAACGCTGATTTTATCCGTTTCTCCTGGAATTAAGAGCGATTAATAGGCAACAATCTTTGTTTTGTTGTCCTGTAAAAGATAGGCTACTAAACCCTCCAACCACAGACCGAGTTTTGTTTAACATTGATGTAAATTTGATCTTTTTCACAGGCTGCCACCTGTCTGGACCCCCATGAGGAAGAGATGGATTTAAACTTCCCACATATTCAACTAAACCAGGCCTGAAACGGGGCAACAACATGAGACATACGGCCTTTAACCCTTTAAAGCCCAACCCAAACCCAACCCAAGTCCAATGTATTTTAATCTGAAGTCTTTATTTGACCCTTTAAGAAAATGTGGGAAAGATTTTACAATTCTTTTTTTTGCTATATCTACCATTTATTACTGTGTGACACGTCAAAATTATTGTGCAGTCTTATGCTTTCTGGTACTCATAAGGAGACAGAATATAAGTATCATGTTGTATATTGCAGGGTTTGGAGCAAAGTTTTTGCCATAAAGTGATGCAAAATGTCTCAGAAACTATATGTATCAGATATATGTTTGGCTATAGGGTTAAACCTGTCAACCCCTGGACATCTTTTCAGAAAAAACACTTTGAAAGGTATACTCAAAATAAAGAATTGCTCCAGATTAAGAAGGTTCAAATGGGTGTTCTTGGTGTCTCGGAACATGTGAGGACCTGAGGGAATGCATTCAGTGTAAAAAATGATGTGTCTGTTACCATTACTGACTAAACTGCAGAAAAAAACAGTAAAAATGTGAAATTTCTATCCTCCCCCGCTTGTTTTTCTTTCTATTTGACAGAATATGACACCGTGCTAACGATGCCATTGATCACACTTGGGCAACAAAGTCATTTTTCAAATCGGAATTTTTGCACTAAAATGCACTTTTGGTATTGTTCTGTGAACATAGGGTGTAAACTTTTAACTGCAGTTAAAAAGAAACACCATTATCTTCTTTTATCAATTTCTTTCTTTACAGTAAGTGATTGTCTTTAACATTTTCAGTCCTTATAAGGACCCATAGGGCTTAAAGCAGTCTATACACAGATCTTACCCAACTGCAAATAGAACCAAGCACAAATTTAGCCTCTCCAAATGTAATGTTTGCTATTTCAAATCCTAACACAGCCTCCATCTTTGTTTTGAAATGCTCACCTCTCACGAGGGCACATTTGATAAGTGCTCTTTAGTCAGAATCAAGAAGAAGAGAAAGAAACAGACCGAACAGATTCACTTACAAACATGTTTTATTATTGCAAAATCCTACGAAGCCTTCACTTTTCAGTATGCACATAAAACACTCCAGTTCTCACAGAGTGGCTC
This sequence comes from Leptatherina wallacei, assembly GCA_028567055.1. NCBI lineage: Eukaryota > Metazoa > Chordata > Actinopteri > Atheriniformes > Atherinidae > Leptatherina > Leptatherina wallacei. The sequence continues at coordinate 32,267,492 of JAOXYM010000004.1, read as the reverse complement.
AATGCAACTCAGAACACATGGTGCCAGAAGGGATTTTTTTTATACTGAATTTGGCATGTGTGACATATCAAATGTGCTTTTTTTTTACCACACTTTGATTACTGCTGTTTTACAAAATATGTCAAGACAAGCCCATTGAGTCCTGTGGCTGTGCAGCCTTTATGGAACATGTTGCAAAAAGTCCATTCACAAAGCGCCCTGCTGGCAGTCCTAATCTGACAGATAACGCAGCTCAGCTTCCAGATTTGTGACTTGATACTCAACGGAGAGAAGTTTTTGTGAACAAAACAGTTTTCGGCTTTAATGGAGGTGATTTGTGCTCAATATGCGCGACTTAAAACAAGGTGAACGGATAGCAAATGACAGGAGCAGACACATATACCAAACATGGATCAGTTTCTCTTTCTTTTCCACAACACACATCATATTTATTGACAGGGAAGGTGCTTCATTTGTCTTTACCTGCTTGTCTAAGCACGCCTAATGGCGTCGCATTTCCAAGCAGCACACATCCTCGATTAATACACACCAGTCATACACTCACACCCGGACACAGTGTCATTTACCAAGATCCAATATAATTTTTCTTCCTTACAAAATTCTCCCTATAAGCCTACATTTGTCTGACATTATCTATGTAGACAGCTGAGAGTATGAATCAAATTACATCCATAGAAAAGTCAAGAATATTTACAAAGGTAAGTGCATCTTCAATTAGATTTCTGTCTCCCTCTTTTTTTTTTTTTTTTAGGTTTAAACAGTTTGAAAAAGCTGAAATGAGATATTCAATGTGATAAAATCTCCAGAAATATCAAGTCAGACTTATAAGTAGAAATTTGCAAAAAATGAAATAAAGAAGTCTTTTTTTTAATATATATATAAATCTGAGCTTTACAAAATGAAAACAACATCAAAGGTTTGTTTCTACATTCAAGCATCCTGAGATACAAATATATGTATCATATACATTTATACAGTTGGTACCCAGCAGTGTCATGCTGATATGTATTCCTTGAATGTAACTGTGAGGCAGTTTGCAGTGATGTCCGTGATGACTATATTCCCAAGGAAAGGCTGGAAAGACGGACGGGTGTCCTCTTTTCTCTTCTCCTGGTCAGAATCGGACACCGAGTCAACTTTCTCCTCCTTGGCAGCTTCATGTGTTTCAGTCTGACTTTCTGTTTGACAGTTTTTCTGTGTTAGGGTTTCCTCCACCGGAGGAGTTGCCTCCTCCGCTCGGGTGTGCGTCTCAGACGATGCAGACCTGGACTTGACCATGCTCAAGTCCATGGGTTCCTCTTGGTCTACATACACACAGTCCTGCAGACTCTGGTGTCCGTTTTGGTCGATGCTGATGCTTTGGGAGAAAGAGGCAGCTGTGTTTGGAGCGCCGATGCTCCCGCAACTCAGAAACCTCTTACTGCCGCCGTGTTCCTCAGCATCTGCGTCACAGAAGTGTCGCTTCAGTCCCTGGAACCCGCCTTGGCTTCCTTTCTTGTTGAGCGGTGAAGGAGTTTCCCTCTCCAGCGGCATGGAGAGCAGATTAGGACTGCTTGTCAGTTGTAAAGGCTGATCGGCTGGAAGCTGCCCCCGACCCTTGACCTCATCATGTTTATCCTGTTCTGTCACACTGGGCTCTATCTGAGGGGACTGTTGCTTTTCTTTGGGAGGATCTCCTTTCAACCCCAGCCTGAGAACAGCAGGATTGTCTTTGGGCTGTTTCTTAAATCCGTTCATGAGGCCGAGCTGTTTGACGAGCTTCATCTTCTCGAGGTGCTTCTCCATGCTGCTGTCCCTTCCTTGCGGCGGCTTTTCAGCCGTTTCCGAATCACCGTTTTTAATCTTAGCCGTTTGCATCCCGTTTTCCATGTACTTGCTCATGACGATAACAATCCGCCCGTTCTTGTTTTTGTTCTTGACGATCTTCAGCTTGCTGCCGCTCACGCCGTTCGGCTGCGGCGAACCGTCCTCTTTAGCTTTCACCTTTTCGGGTTCTTTGTGCCCGTTGAAGTCCGCTGGAAGCTTCTTCAGCTCCATGGTGATATCCTTCACTTTCGTCAGACAGCCCGAGTCTTTGTCCCGAACCCACTTTTGCTGCAGCACCGGAGGCAGGTTGTATCCTTTGTTAGCCACCTCTGGAGCTTTGACCTCTCGGGGTTTAGCAAAGATGGGCTCGTGCACCTTGAGGTCCGGCTGATAGTGGTGGTGCTTCTTGCTGTTGAGCTGGTAGTAGAACTTCTTGCCGTTGGCTTGCTGTTCGGCTTCTCGGTCCATGCACAGCGGCTGGTACTGGTGGTGCTTCTTGCTGTTCAGCTGGTACTGCTGGGCCTGGGGACGGAGCATCTGGATGGGGCTGGACTTCTGGCAGCTGTCGTCATCCCGGGATGCCTCCTGCAGGTCCGCCAAAATGCTGGACCTCCGGGCAAAAGAAGGCACCTGTAAGAGCAGATAATAATTAATGTCATTAAAGACTTACAGGAGGAACTGAGCTACATCTGCTGTTTGGATGAAAGCTTTAAAAACAGGGCATTCTCCGGAGCAGGAGATTTGATTGATGACTGTTCTCCTACAGTATCTAAGCATGTGTCCACATCGGGGGAGAGACAAAAAGCCATGCTTTCATCGGGCCTGTGAGCTGCGATGAAGACACTGAGTTTGGAATGTGTGAAGGGGCTCCTCTGAGTTTATTTCAGGGGCCTTGAGTCCATGTTCACACAGCCCTCCTACAGTTCCCCTTCGGCTCTCTGAGCCACCGGCCGGCCATCACAGTGACATTTCAAAGTGTCTCCTGTGGCTGTGACCTCAGCTCGAAGGAATGCCGCTGGTTGCTTTGTGTCCCATCATTGACTTTATCCCATGTGTTACCACCAACACCCTCCTGAGAGGAACAAAAAACCTCCTCTGAGGGGATCACTCAGGCTTTTGGGCCCTTGATCGATGTGCTAAATGGACGATTCACAGCCATTTAGCTAGAACCTCCCGGCCAGAGAACTAGAGGCTTGGAAACTTGATCAAATCCACTTGGATAGTTATTGTAGATAATACAACATCTAGCACTACACAGAAACTCATGTAATGTACAAAAGTCTTGAGCCACCTCTCATTTATCTCTTTATACAAGTCCAGGGAGAAATAAATTAAAGTTTGTGCAAATATTAATGGAAATATAATGAATAATGTAAAAACAGTTTGTCCAGTTCTAAGCTTGACAGTCAGAATTTGGTCTGAGCAGCTTCATTCTTCAGCACACCTGAACCTTTTTAGAACGGTTTTCTTGTCATTTGTATTCAGGAATAATTCTCCAGGCTTCTTCAAGGACTTTCCAAAGCTCTTCTTTGGACGTTTCTGTCTTTTGTTTGTCCTTTGGAACAAAAAAAGGAGTTTTTCCTTTCCACCGTGGCCTCAAACTGCTCAGGATGGGGATTAGATTGAAGACTAGATTTGATGCAGTCTGTTGGTTTCCTTAGCTAGGCTATTTGTTATGAATTGGCTCGTATGAATCAATGTATGACAATCAGCTTGGCTCAAGCTGATTGTCTGTGAAGCGCCCTGAGATGACATTGTCGTGAATTGGCGCTATACAAATAAAGCTGAATTGAAATTGAATTGAATTGTTCGTTCTGTCCAGATGATCCCACACTGCTTCAGGAATATGTTGAAGTCCGGGCATTGGGGAGGATCTATCCCTCCATCAGGCCTGTTGCCACCGATCCTCAGTCCAGTTCTTGTGTCATGTGACATATCTCAGCCTTTTCTACCTGTTTCCCTTCCTTAAAAATGGCTTCTTGACAACCACGTTTCCATGGAGACCATTTCTGATGAGGCTCCAGCCAACAGTAGATGGATCAACTGAAGGTCCAGATGCATCTCTCAGGTCTTCTCGTTTCTTAAAGGGATAAAGTGTAACTTTTGGCAACTAGGGGCGCTAAACCTATAACTTCCCACAGGCCACACCACACTGTCACAAAATTAAACACTTATTTGGGTCAAAAGTTATACAGTGTCCCTTTAAAGACATCACGTTCGGATCTTGACACTTCCTGTTTTGCCCTCCAATTGTCCATCTTCCTCAGAGGTTTTAAGGTCACCAAACACCAAGATGAGATATGCCAAGTTGTCATCTTTGCTGCAGCAACAAAACTATTTTCTGTCTGCCAAACTGTGTTAGCATTGTTGCTTGCAGCCTGTCACAAAGAGACATCATTTAGTCCCATTTTTTAGATGCATCTCTTGTTATCGGTCAACATAACACGGGTTCATCCCATCAGTGAGGAGCGTTTTTATATTCAAATGATTCACTGATCAGTTAAACAGCTTAATGCAGAGAAACATATATCCCACTGACAATGGGCAGGTATGAGGACTAGACTGAAAATGAAAGAAAACCCCCTCCCCAAATGTCCAAAGAAGAACCTGGAGGGACCTTCAGAAAGTCTGGAGAAGTGTTGCTCAACACCTCTTATTCTCTTAAAGATTAAGAGAGAGTCTGACCACCTGGAGGCAAATATAATGAGATGAGAAGTGGCTCAAGGTATTTACACAGTCCAGCATCATCTATAACATCTAATGATACCATCAGCATCAGGTGACCATTGCTATTCATATAAACCTATTAAACGTGAGCCTAACTAAATACCATTAGCCCCCTCTGTAGATCAGCATCATAAAACCTAACATGCACACTTTTATTCTGGGTTTTCTGGGGCTGAGAGGGTTTTATGTCTAAGTATAATGAATCGTTTGAGGATAAAAAGCAGGGTTGTCCAACCTGAACCAGTAGGTGTTTGGGTTTGGGTCCTCTCTTACGATATCCCATCAGCTGCTCCTGATGTTCCCTGTGGGAGTGGAGAAGAGCAGCCAATCAGTGAGCCATCTCACAGAGACAAGTCACTGTTGCGTGGCAACACAACGTCATGGGTGTCCTCCTCAGGCACAGGCAGGAAACACTAAACCCACACTGAAAGTTGCAGTTACAATTCCTGTGAAAATATCCGTTCACCAGGCAAAAAAACAGACTGAAATGTGGATTTCCCTTTCCAGAGCACCTGTTTCTTTATACAGAAATACAGTTTTAATACGCTTGTCTTCAACAAGGACTTAAAATGAGTGTTACCACTAAATGACATTATCCTGTAGAATGTATCTATCCTTGTTTAACATAAATACCCCCCCCCAGACTTTCCTTAGCTGTGTCCATACAAGTCTTTTTAAGGCAGTTAACTCCATACCGCAGACAGAAGTGATGTCAGATCCCTCCCCCACCCTCCTCCCCTCACATCTAATTACAATGACAACTCTGTGTATTTTTGTAGCCTGGCATTCAGACGATTTGGCTCCCCAGAGAGACGCGCAATTAGTTTCAATAGAGAGACGGAGATAATTGCAAAAACAGACGTAGAGTGATGTCGATGTTTTGCTTTAACGTGTGACCTGCGCCTTAAAGGTTGCTGCAGGCAAAGGCTGAGAGAAAAACCAGTGACAGATGAACATGCTGTGAATGTGAGACATTCAATTCAAATAGACTGTCCCGCAGCTGTGGGGGCCACAATCTTAGCAATTTGCAAAGCAGCCCAAAGAAGTTCCTCTGGTTTCATCTTTTTTTTATTGGCTTTTGATATTTTAATGTAAAGTCTATTATTTGTTCTGTATAGTCTCACTTTACTGTTGCACCTCTGTTACATCATGAGCTGTGAGTTTTGATATTTGCGATACAGAATGATGTAATCAGCAGAATTTGACACTAGACTGCTGTCACATGATCTTCAGGAGGCTGCTCTGTGCTCACTCCATGTTTGACTTCAACGTGCTTGCATGCAGGCTGGAGTTGTGGCGGGATGGACGGACAGCGGGCAGCAACCTGAGGCTGACTCTCAAATAATTATCCTGTGGAAAAATCTAGATGCTAAACCTTTCCAGCACAGCAGCTATATCTGAAAAAATATAACATAAAAGATTATTTCAGGACGAAATTTGAAGCATTGTTGTTAAAACAAACAACAAGGTTATCGAGGATGCCCATTACTAAATGACCAAGATAGCGTAAAATGTTTGGCACAAACACCTGCAGTTCCTCTGGCCCACATTTGGCTCTAAATGACTTTACTGATCCAGGGTGAAAGCTGCTGCCAAAACATAACCACATATCCAGTAGACATGGCCCGAATCTACCTTTTCTTTAGGCCTTTGGTCTATGCAAGGCCCTATTGACACACTGTAACCCAAAGCCAACATGGGCCACATCTGGCCCACATAACACTTACCAGTGTCATTAATGAGCTATAAATGTAAAAAATAACCCAATTAGGTCTAAATGTGTTTGCTAGCTGGGTACAAGCATAAAAAAGAGCAACAGAAGGGGTCCCAAGAAGTGAAAATGTAGATTGTACATTAAATTAAAACCTGTAAGCTTTTTACCATTTCAGAAACATCAGCAGAATAAAAGGTTTAGTCTCCCAGAAAGACCAGGAGAAACTCATCCATGCATTCATCTCCAGT